>JASDQU010248642.1:0-16484 GCA_032191745.1 Picea mariana
AAGAGGACAGCAAACAGTTGAAACTTAGAGCCATCCTAAGGTCAAGGACAGACCTTAGATGGCAGCCTCATAGGACCTCAGAATTTCAACAGTTTATACTTAAACTCTCTTTCAAATACTCTCAAATTTGAAACCCTAACTAACCTAGCGTCTAACCCTAGCAACTTGAACTAACCCTAATAAGATGACGTCTCGCTGATTTTGAACTTGTGTTTGGATAGAAAAGTGCGGCCTAGTCATCTTATCATAGCCATAGAGATTTCACAAGTTTCCATTGGTTGATTTGTCAAAAACGTCCACTTCTTGGCAAGCTAACCCTAAACTGCAACAAAAATTATATAGGTGACGTCACACCTTTTAGATCTTTTGTTTGACATACAACGTTGTGACATTTGTCATCTATCTTGATAGGCATTGAGTTATTAATTGCATCCATAAGCTTATTGAAGAAAACGTTTCACTCTTTGTCTTCATCTTGACCTAAATTAATGCTTGACGTCACACCTATAACAACAACAATATAGGTGACGCAGCAACATTATCTATAAGAGCTGATTTGAGATATTTATTGCATTAATGATATGATACAAGGGTTTAATTGTGTACATTGAATGCTCATTATCTCTTATGCATTTATTGATGAAGTGATATTAGTCATTTGTCTTTGTTTTAGCAATCAATGACTTCGTCAATAATAGCATTTGATCATTGCTCATTGGTATATTTGAAGATAGTCATTAATGTTTTGAAGTACTAATCCACTGCAGCACATATTCTAGTTTATTTGTCTTGTCTCGCAAACAGGTGCCATCCAGTGGAAGATCTCTTTGACTATCTCATCATTGGCAGTAATCTGTGAAAGGACACTCTTATCCTGAGCCATTACCCCTTTAGGCCTTTCATTAACCAGATTGCTTAGGGACGTCCCCCTTGGACTAGCCATCCTAAATAGAAAGAGCTCCCCATCGAGGTGACAGTGGGTGGGGAAGCTCCTGTTACGCCGGTTTTAAGCCTTGACTCAAGCTGCCTAAACCCTTCTTACAAACCGTGCGATAACAATGCCAAAGCCACAATATCACCTCATGTGCAAGAAAGAGACAATATTACTCTTTGTACTTCCAATCCTCCAAAGCTTCTCTATTAATCTTGTTGCCGTCCTAATACACACTTGCAAACGTGAGCTAAGTCCAGCTCACTTAGTGTGTCCTTGGAGGCACAATGCCTAGGTTCAAAGCCCACACTGTCACTTTGACTTGAACCTCTTCCGTCTAGGCTCACTTCTAGGGAAGCCAAGGGGGGTTGTCCCTAGTTACTAGATAAGTTTTAGAGTTAGGTTCTAGGAGTTGATTTTAATTTCTTAAGGTTAGAGGGGATCTAATCTAGGATGCTAAGGTAGCAATGCAAGGTGCAAGGGTTAACATGTAAAGCAAACTTTTTCCTAGGGCAACTAAGACTAGTGCCTAAAGATTGGGTTTGGGGTCAACTAAGTTAAGGGGTTGTTCGTTACAAATAGATTACGATATTACTTACAAAGGAATAACTTGATCAAACAAATATTAGATACAAGATTTACAATTCAAAGAATGTTAAAATATAACAACAAGCTAACCACTGATTTATTTGTGTTTGTGCAGGATATAAAAGATTAAAGCATCATATAACATTATCATCAAAGCATCAAGATCATCATCATCAATACATCAAGAAGAAGATTTATAAAGTTAAGCACAGGTATCAAGGATGAAGATCAACCACTCTTAATTATTAAACCCACAAGTATTTAGAAATTTAGATCCAGGGTTGAGTTGTTAAGCTTTCTTAAGGTTATCAAATTTTATTAAGCTTTCACCAAAGCCTCCTCCTCCTATTGTCAAATAACTGCCGGATGCTCAATAAGTGTTGCCACCTTAGCTTCGCAGGTCAGCCCTAAGACAAGAGTACTTCCCGGATATGACACATCCTGTGCGCCGTGAGACAATCCCTTGCCTACACCCTCCGTTGTTTTTCTCAAGTCTCGTTTTAGATGGTGAAGATGGTGGTCTAAGGTACCCTAAAGAGTCTATTAAGTTATTATATAAGTTAGGTAGACTTTTAGGAGTGTTTTAAGGATTTTATGACACTTTTTTATGGTGATTTAGTGACTTGGCCGAAACTCACTTTAGCCTTAAAGATGTATTGATTTAGTTATGAGATCAAGAGCATTAACACATGTATATGTCACTAAAATGCACAATTAAGATAGCTTGAAAGAAAAACAAAAGGCAAGAACAACTTGCCAACCAATAGAAGATAGGCAATCACACTTTTATGTGTTCAAAAGCATTTAGACAATAGCATTTAGTGTGAAAGAGAAAAAAATTTAGACATGCCTACTTATCAACTTCAAAGAAAGAAGCTAATTCAAGCATATGGCATCAAAAGATCTATGCATTAAAGAAAAACACCATCTACTTATGAAGCATCAATGATTATAGATCTAAGCATGGAACATAAAGATAAACATTTAGTGAACTAAACATGCATAAGATCTAGTTAAGTTGATTTAGGTGCCCAATAGGCTTAAGCTAGAGAATTATTTAGTGTATTAGATCTAGATCTAGGGTATTATAACTTTAAAGCACTTAGATCTTTAACCACATGTTAAAACCCTAACCTAACCTTTTGGGGTATTCCTCTCCCAACTAGGTAGGCAATTAATTAGCTTGCTTATTAATTGAGATTATTGAAAAAGGAAAGAAACAAGCAAGCGAGGGAGAGGAAGCAAGAGATAGAAAAGCAAACCAATAAACAAGCAAGAAGCAAGCAAAAGGAAAAAGGCAAACAAGCAAACCAAGAGGCAAGCAAACAAACCCTACCCCACGTCTTAGGGTTTGGGAGATACCCTTTATCTCACAAACCTTCACGTCCTAGCAAGAGAGAGGCAAAAAAAACAAGATCTAGATCAAACCTTAATTACCCAAGGCTCACACGTCGGAGGAGGTCATACCCTTTTTCTCCCACAAATGTGAGCCACTACAAGCAACCCAAAAAAGGAGAAAAATGAAGGAAAAAGCTAAGAAAATGAAGGAGCAAGGTTGAGAAATAACTACCAATCCCTTGGGGGGTCTTTGAGTGTTGTGTGGATGCCTTTGGGTTGCCAAAACCCCTTTCAACGAGATCTGAACCTGCAAAAACCAGCAAGCTATGCTTGCTGGAAATGACACACACAACTATACAAGTGAAGAAAAATCTTGTTTTTTTAGGGCAAAATTTTTGTTGAAAAATTTTAGTGAAAATTTTAGATTATGATGACCAAAGAACTCTGTTATGCTAGCTGAAATATGGATTGCAACATAAATATAAAGAGAAAGAGCAATAGAAGAATATTGCTTGGAGTGTATGAAAATCTCAAAGGGAGACTCTTCCAAGAGGCACCCTAATGAAACCCTTGAAGTTCAACCTGCAAAAACTCACACAATAGCATGCATACAATGGATAATATGGAGGGTTAATCTAATAAAGTGAAATATTTGCACCCTATCTAGCTAACCACATATATAGATTCACAAGACTACTCTTTGCAAGATCTACTTAAATAAAATAATTTACCTAAGATCCATTCATGCAACCATTATATAAAATTAAAACGATTTACCTCATATGTTTGTAAGAACACAAATACTTGTAGATCTTCCCCCTCCAAAGCTTCTTTTATTATTGCATCAAGTAATGAGATCTTGGAGAAATACTTGCTCCAAAACCCTAAGAGAAGAAGAATGAAAATGGATGGAATAGAGAGAGAGAGAGTGGAAAATCAAGTAGCATAATAATAGATCAATATATGGTAAGTTGGAAGTGAGGAAAGGGATCTATTTATACTTGGAGAGGCAAACCTACCTCTCTTGGATCAATGCCAAGTGTCCAACACCAAGCACAAGATGAGATCCCAAGGCTAGGGCACACCATCTAGGGTTTAGATCATAGATCTAGGGTGTAGATTGGTGTGGGAGGTGTTGGGATCAAGCAAAAGTGTAGTGGAAGGCTATGGGATGCATGCCAAGGGAGAGGAAGAGGCCCCAACAATCAAAAACGATTTTTCTTGGAGAACCACAAGAGGGGGGCGTAACTCTCCTTGGAGGGCACAACAAAAGGGGGAAATGCAAGGAATGGAGGGGGATTAATGAGAAAATAGGAGTGGGATCACCTTAGGAGGTGATGTGGGGGTTAAAGGGAGTCATAAATCACGAGAGAGGGGCCCATTTAAGTCACAACGTCCACCACCAAAGAAAAACGTCAATCCCCCTAGGGGGGCGTAACTTTTTGGTGAGGAGAAGGTGTAAAGGGTTAGAATAGGTTGGAAAAGGTTGGGAGGGTTATGTTATGCTTAGGGGGTCTCTCTCTAACCTTTATTCCATCATTTTACATCCTCCTAACTCATTATTACAATTTTGCCATGTTTGGACTTTAACAATTAAAATTGTTGTTTTAGACTGACTGACACTCCGGGTGGACAAACCCATGGCTAAAGTTGTCCCACTGGTCCATGGATGTGGGGGGTGCTATTCCATTTCTTTTGAGCACAAATACCCCTATCAAAAGTCCAAGGACCTAGTTTTTACAATTATTGCTCAAAAATAATTAATTAATTAAATAATTAAACCTCCAAACTTAGGGAAATTTAATTAAAAATTAATTAATTAAAAAAAAACTATACTAGACTCGACGGAATTCCGCGAAACTTTCTAAGATGTCTTGCATGGTCATTGACAATGATTCCCTATAATAGTTACCAAAAGATAAACCCACTAGAACGCCGTTCACCACTTTGGAGGAATTATTGCAAGTGTGTGGGAAAAACTCAAGGGAAATCAATAACGCTGAAAAACTCAATTGATAACCTGAGGATAAAAAATCCTCGGTGAAAGGAACTCTCCCAGTGAACCGATCCCAAGGTAATTGACCTAGACATGACTCATGCAGACCTATTACATTATTAACCCACGCAGGGGTGCCGAAATTCCAATTACAAAAACAAGTGCTGGGGCCAAACAATGCCCTGTAGAACCAAAGTCTTCGACAAATTTGCATCTGATGATACATCTCTTCATGGCACATGGAGTTGACCACTTGTGTTGGAGAGGCGGTCAACAAATCCAAATGGGAAAGTCTTGAAGCAATGAATTGCTCCAAAACCCTCAAGAGCAAAAGAATGGATGCAAAATGGAAAATGAGAGAGAGATGAGATGGAGATCAAGTAGCATAACCTTAGCTCAAGATATGGTGAAGTAATGAGGGGGGGGAGGGCTTTATTTATACTTGGAGAGGCAAAGTGACCCCTCCTAGATCAAAGCCAAGTGTCACAACGAAGCCACAAGGTGGAATCCCTAGGAGAGGGGTGCACCATCTAGGGTTTTCACAAGGATTGGTGAGGTAGAAAGGGTTGTGAGGTGTGGGGATCAAGCAAAGGGTGATGTGGGAGGCTAGGAAGGGCGCACATGTGGAAAGGAGGGCCCACAACTCAAAAAAAATCAAGTTATAACGTTTTACCATGGTGAGGGGGCACAAATCCCCCTAGGGGCGTGAGGGTTTGAGTGAGTGAGTGGGTGAGGGGGTGTGTAAAGGTTGGTTTAAGTTGGTTTGGGTAGGTTTAGGTTAGGAAACATCTTTTTTACCTTTTTCCATCTTTACATCACCCTTTTAACTCAAAATTACAAAAATGACATTTTATCAATGTCAAGACTTAGCAATTAAAATTACTGTTTTTGACTGACTGAGACTCCTGGTGGACAAACACCTAGCAAAAGTTGTCCGACTGAGCTGAAACTTGGTCCAGGGGCGTAGGGGGTCTCATTCCATTTCTTTTGAGCACAAATACCCCTATCAAAAGTCCAAGGACCTAGTTTTACAATTTTTGCTCAAAAATATTTAATTATTATTATTTTTTTTTATCTAGACTCGTCGGAATTCTGCGAAACTTTCTAAGATGTGATACATGGTCATTTACATCATTCCTAAACAATAGTTACCAGAGGATAAACCCATTAGAACGCCCTTCACCACTTTGGAGGAATTATTGCTGGTGTGAGGGAAAAATTTAAGGGAAATTAATAAGGTTGAAAAGCCCAATTAATAATCCGAGGATAAAAAATCCTCGGTGAAAGGAACTCTCCCAATGAATCCATCCCAAGGTAACTAACCTAACTATGACCCATGTAGACCTATTACATTATTAACCCACGCAGGGGTGCGAAAATTCCATTTACAAAAATACGTGCTGGAGGCATAAATTGCCCAGTAGAACCAAACTGTCTTCGACACATTAGCATCTGATGATGCATATCTTCATGGCACATGGAGTTGACCCCCTAGTTGGATAGGTGGTCAACAGATGGTAAGCCAATGTTACCATGAGGTATGTTAGTCCTTCTTTCATGCAAAGTGTTGTGTTTAATTTGTTGGGCATGTGGATGAGGATCTTTGGTTGAAGTTGGATAATGGATCACTGGCTTGAGAAATTGTGTTTGTTGTCTTGTTTTACTTTGGTGGTCAACTTCTATGCCCTAGTCCCATTTTGTCACCGCCTAGGGAAAAGGGTACTACCGGGGGGCTCTCACAAGGGTAACGTTCCGTTCCCCACCAAACTTAACACCTTCCATCTTGGAGCCTCTTATAGTGCACTAAACTTCGGTAATGGGTTTTTTCCATTCTCTCATGAGAAGAAGGGGCTGAAAGCTCAGAGGTTGATGCAGTTGCGATATATGTGTATGTTATAAATGATAAAGGCCACCATAAAAGCCACAGGCTAACTTGAGCTCTACCCCCTCTAATGCTAATCGCTCCTTGTCCTTATGCGAATGAATGCACAATCATAAAGGACTATAACACAGTAAAAATGAAGGAATAAAGCTTGAAATTGTAAAGGGGACTCACAAATAATAAATGGGTATCAAAAGGCAATTAAGGGGTTCAAAATGCAAAAAGTATAGAGGAAAGGGTATCTCAAGCAACAAGTGCTCCCTCTACAAAGACGCTCATAGAAATGGACTCAATGACACCATAAGCCATGAAGTAATCTCAAATTCATATCACTATCACACTTACTCTTGAAGAGTTTCTTTCTTTCACTGCTTCTCTTGGGACCTATCCCTCTACCTGGGTCTTTTATTTCCTGTCTAGGTTGGCAAACCTAATAGGGTTGGATGAAGCCCTCCCATATTCAAACTTGCCAACTCACATCAGCTCTTGGGCGGGTGTGATGCTTGAAGGGGTTACTGAGGTGAATTGTTTGCATGGCTTATATCTTAAGTAACAACATACTTTGCATGATTCAAGGACTAATATCTCATATGAACACTAGTTTACCTTGTCTTATATTCTGCTTTGTTTTGGATGGCCCCGACATGGTTCTTTGAGGGATGTCCTAGGTTTTGACCTAGGACGTTGTGCCCTTATTGCAGGACTTTGGTATGATGCAGAGCAGTGAGTCATCCAGTGACTCACCACCTTCCGACATGAGCTCTCACATCCTCATAACCTTGGACGATGGACAGATGGGCTTTGTTTGAGCAGATTTGGTCATGATGGCACACAGATGAGATGAAAACCCACGGGATGGGCAGAGTACCCCAGGGCTTATTATTCACTAGATCAGGGATATTGCAACAACAAATAACCAGACAACATGCAGAGATGAGATGCAACCTTAGTCACCGTGTTCGTGTTCGAATTCGACACCACTGAAATTCGAGAAAAATTCGCCTTAATTTTTTTTTGGTAAAGTTCGGCATTAAATTCGAATGTTATATATATAATAAATTTATTTAAAAAAATAAAATAATAATAAATATATTTATTACATAATAAATATAATAACTTGGTCAATTATATAACGATAGCCGTAGCCCATTACCGAAATTGGTGGCTATAACTCCGCGTCGGTCTGTGAGAGTTGGCGTCATGTTCGTGAGAGGAAATGATTTGCGGAAGATTTATACGAAGAATTTACTACGGACGATAGCCGTAGCCCATTACCGAAACTAGTGGCTGTAATTCCACGTCCGGTCTGTGAGAGTTGGCGTCATGTTCGTGAGAGGAGATGTTATGCGGAAGATTTATTTTTACCTTTTTTTCACCTTAAACCTTTCCAAAACCTAACCTCTCCAATAACAAGCGAATTTAAAGGCGAATTTCAAAGAATTTGTTCGGAATTGCTTGAAGTTGGACAAATTTCGAACTTGAAGGTTCAAATTCGCTGAACCCGGTGACTAAGGATGCGACTCCCTCAAGCTTGGATGCAGTGCCTTAAACCCTTGATGTCACCTTCCATTTTATCATGATGTCACCTTCTAGGGTTTGATGGCATTAGGGTTTGATGGACAGTTGGGGTACCAGTGACGATTTGGCATGACCATGGTGAGGAGACACATCATTTCCATTTACTCCACCTTGGGATGCTGCCACATGGCCTTTGAAGGCCCTCTCCTAGCCTAGGAAGCCTTGACGTCACCACATGTGTGTTAGAAATAAAGGGATGTGCTCATTTTTCCATAGACAATATAGCAATGTTGTCACCCAACCATAGGCACAAAGGCCACCCCCGAGCACCTTAGCCTTGACAGACAGAATAATTCCGGTAGCAGATCAATAGCCAACCAAGGCTAGCGCACCTTTCTCCAAGGGTAGTGCACCAAGCAAGAATAACCAGAAATCAAGCAGAAATTCCAAACCATAACCAAGAGAAAGTCCAACCAAAACCAAAATGCCAGTTGCAACAGTTGCAGCTGCACTCCCTCTCCAAACTTGCGCACCACTAGTCCTTATGCAGTTGTGAGGGTGAGAGTGACAAATTAGCTCTAGCGCCCTCTTATTTATAGTGCTCTTTGTCACCTGTCCAGGTCGACTTCTTCTTTTAGAGGTTAACACTTAAAGATTAGTTCTTTTATTGAGCTGGCATGTCTTCTAGGGTTTCTACACATCTGTTTAGGGTTTCTCTTGTTTCCCGGAATATTCTAGTCTCGTCAAAGGTTACACATGGAGGTTAATACTTCCCGCAACTACCATAATATCAACACTCCCTCCTAGCTAGGGAGTTATTAAAGGTAATGGTCTTGAGCACAAACAAATCATTCAATTGGTAGCATCATCATAGCCACACAGGCTATCTCATGATCATGTAGATCAACTCATGAGCAACATCATCACTATCGGTATCATTTGATAGCATCAACTACATCATCTATCGAAGCCATACTTCATCTGAGTAATCGAGCATGATGCTGAATAAGTCACTCACTCCACAGAGTGATACAAGAACTATTCTTCTAATCTGGGCATATGTCCTAGAATAATAACCGTTCCAATAGATGCTGGAAGCCACACCTTGGGCTATAAGGACTATTCTTCTAATTCGGACATACGTCCTAGAAGAATGACTGTCCTGGACCATTTTCCCTCCGACCACTATTGTGAACTCAGGGAAAATGTCTGTCCTGTGCCAATCTCTCCACTCTGGTCACTACTGTGAACTCAAAGAGATGGACAATTCTTCTAATCCAGGCATATGTCCTAGAAGAATAGTTGTCTATGGTACATCAACAATCTGTCAACCTGGACCATTCTCCACAGGGAGAATGTCTGTCCACTAGTAATCAGTCTTACCTGGACCATTCTTTGCCTGGAGAATGTCTGTACATCAACATACTGACTATCCATCTAGCTGGCAATCATCTCCAACACTAGTGATAGTCTCCATGGCAATCATAACAATGCCATCCAATAGAACACAACTGTGTCTATCCATAATAGTACACAACTACTACCTAGTGGTACACAACCACTCCTAGTAGCACATGACTACTAACCAGTCACCAGTGACACACAGTCACTGCCAATGGATCACATCCACCATAGTACCATACAACTACTGTCCAGAGACATACAGTCTCCACAACAATCATATCATCTGATATCAACAATATCATGATACAAGCTGATCCATCTGGGCCATTCTTCCACTCACATCTGTGAGATCTGGAAGAGCATCTGCCCTCATAAAGTAAAAACATTAGCCATGGGCTATCTGGACTATTCTTCCCAAGCATAGAAGAATAACTGTCCCTGATTTCTGAGCATGGACCATTCACCTAACTGGGCCATTCTTCTGGCACTAATCATAGTGCAACCTAGAGAGAATGAGTTTGCCCTAGGGAATGCTTGTCCTTGATTACTGAACCTGGACCACTCACCTAACTGGGCCATTCCTTCGACACTAAACATAGTGCAACTTGGAGAGAATGAGTCTGCCCTAGGGAATGACTGTCCGGACCATTTCCTATGGAAATGACTGTCTTGCACCAACCTCCAAAAAGGACCATTTTTCGAAACTGCTCACAGCTGTGAACTTCGAAAGAATGACTGCCCGACAAGGCGGACCATTCTACTTGACCACTACTCAGAGTCATTGTCAAGAAGAATGACTGTCCTAGACCATTCCCCCACACTGGCCACAAGGGGAATCGCTGTCTATGGTACATCAACAATCTATCGAATCATTTTCATTACAAAAATGACTGTCCGATCTGGACCATTTTCCGAATTGGAAAATGCCTGTCCGTCAGAAATCTCGAACCACTTTCTGAACTGGAAAGGCACTGCCCAACCTGGACCATTTTCTGAACTGGAAAATGATTGTCCATAAATCAATAACATATCAGTGCTCCCTCCCAACCTGGGAGTAATCTCTTCCATTTTCTGAACTGGAAAATGATTGTCCATAAATCAATAACATATCAGTGCTCCCTCCCAACCTGGGAGTAATCTCTTCCTTTTTCAATAAGGAAATCGTCTCCACGAGCCCCAACTTGTCCCTTAAGTACACAATCTTTTCATCTTGGATAGAGGCTTTACCAAAATATCTGCTATCTGCTCATCTGTGGAGATATACTGGAGAACTACTTCTCCCCTTTGGACTTTATCATGAAGAATATAATGCTTGATCTCAATGTCCTTCGACCTGTCATGGAACACAGGGTTCTCTGAAAGCTTCACATAGCTCTGATCATCATAATATATCACGGTTGAATTCAACACCTGATCAATCAGTCCAGAAACTAACTTACGGAGCCACACTGCTTTTGTACAAGTATCACAAACTGCTACATACTCTGCTTCTGCAGTGCTGAGTGCAACAAACTTCCGTTTCCTGCAACAAACTTCCGTTTCGTGGCAAAGCTCAAACTGAAACATATCCAAGTAGCACTTCTTCTGTCATCTGCACTCCCTGCCCAATCTGAATCGACAAATCCATGCAGTTGTATATCATAACTTAAACATCCCACAAAACAAATATCCGACTGAGTATTCTCCAAATACATTAACGAGCCAATCAATTGTCGATACAGAGACAGGTCTACTGGATTGGAGTTTCTCAACTTCTTCAGATCTATCATCATGGGAGTTTGCCATGGATTTGCAATCCATCATCCCGGACTTCTGAAGAACCATAGGAAGTTTTCACCACGCTTCTGTTGTACATGAGAGGCTCTGCACCAAGTTTGCTTGAATCCATACAAGGTCTTCTTCCATCTGCATACAAGGGTCTGTTTCTGGTATACCTCAAAACCTTGAGGTTGCTCTACATACACTTCTTCTTCAATTACTCTGTTGAGAAGAACAATCTTTACATTCATCTGATGTAAACTCCAGCCCATGGATACTGCATGAGATATAATGGCTCAGGTATAGGTATATCTGGTTACTAGAACAAGCTGTCATCGTAGTCTTCTCCCTCTTACCGGGAGAACCCTCTAGCCCTGAGTCTCGCCTTGTATCTATCAATGCTCACGTCTTTTTCAGAATTTCTCACATACATTGTTCTTCATCACAACTTCCTTCCATTCCTTCTGCTTGACTACTTCTAGTGGGTTCAAATTGGTTCAATTGGTTGCTCTGTCTTTTCTTTCTTTCTTGGAATCTCCATATTCTTCCTCATGTTTATCTTCAATGTTGGAGTCCATGGAATCTTCTATAGATTACATGCCCTTCTTTTCTGAAGGTTCCAACCTTCTGCCATAGGAACATAAATGTAGATGGACAACCAAGGATATTCAAGGCTTCTTTTCGAAGAAGACTTCTTCTAGAGTCAAACTGAACACGTGCTGCTTATCATGGCTGCTACCTCCAATGAAGAACATGGACAGATACTTCATGGTATTCACGGATTCTTCAATGGATCATATCGTTGTGAATTAGCTTCCTCCTAATCCCGGCTTCATGCCTGAATGAGCAATATGCATGCTCTTCTTTTAGAATTCTGTGATCACCTCCCTCCATCTAAGAGAGTCCATGCTTCCGTCTGCTGCATCTCTCTTTGCTTTCTACAAAGTGTCACAAGCTTGTTCTGGTTTCCTTTTGATTTCTGACTTCCTTCGAGTCTGACTCCTCTGAGTCTCTTTAAGTTTGTTTCTATCTGTTCTGATTGCTGCCCATCTGGCAATTGTGTCATCCTCATAAACTTCTTCTATGACAGCTTCTGCAAGGATTGTTCATCAAACATATTTCACAAGGGTACCTACCTGGAACAAGAGCAACAAGAACAAACATGAATATCTATCTAGAGGAGATGTTAGTTCAACTTGCGAACAAGTATAATAAGAATCTATATCAATAGTATTCATATGCAATTGAGTATTCATTGCACCTAGCAATAATAGAATCCTTCAAAGACTGCTTTCACAATTTGTAATGTAGTAACTATCACCTTTGATATACACAAATTTGAAGCTTAACAATTTAATCAAACCTGGAACCTGAAGCCTTAACTACTATGGAGGGTGCACTTGTTCTTCTGAATGCACTGAATCCAAGATTACAGCTTGGACAAGATCTCTAGTACTTTCCCTGCAAACACACTCATGTTTTGCTAGATGATATAACTTCGATAACATATACAAGTGTATACCTTTGAAACCTTGTAGCATCGTCCAACTTGTCTTCCAATTTGAAACTAGATACCATCTTGACAAGAAGAGATTAGAAACTCAATCAGAAGATTCAATGATTAGAACAAGCTAGAAACTCTAAAATTTCGACTTTCACCACAAAATAAATTTGACCAGAAGTCAACCTTTGACTTTGACTAGTCAACATTTGACTTAGACTAGTCAACCTTTTTCTTTGACTTTGACCAAAGATTCAAACCCGACGTTTTTGCTGGCTGAGAGTACCAAGAGGTGCGCTAGGCTAGGGCGCACTAGGATGTCAAGGAATTAGGTCAAATGCTTCACCAGAAGTGCTTGAACACAAGGGTTAGGGTTTGTTGTAGTTGCATAATCAAAAAACGTAGCTGCAATTGTAACTGGTGCCATAACGAGCTTAACAACTAACTTCCCAATCTATCTTCTAATGGTTAGACTGTCTAAAGATAGTGTGGGCCCATAACCTGTTAGAAATAAAGGGATGTGCTCGTTTTTCCATAGACAATATAGCAATATTGTCACGCAACCATAGGCACAAAGGCCACCCCCAAGCACCTTAACCTTGACAGACAAAATAATTCCGGTAGTAGATCAATAGCCAACCAAGGGTAGCGCACCTTTCTCCAAGGGTAGCGCACCAAGCAAGAATAACCAGAAACCAAGTAGAAAGTCCAAACCATAACCAAGAGAAAGTCCAACCAAAACCAAAATGCCAGTTGCAGCAGTTGCAGCTGCACTCACTCTCCAAACTTGCACACCACTAGTCCTTATGTAGTTGTGAGAGTGAGAGTGACAAATGAGCTCTAGCGCCCTCTTATTTATAGTGCTCTTTGTCACCTGTCTAGGCCGACTTCTTCTTTTAGAGGTTAACACTTAAAGATTAATTCTTTTATTGAGCCGACATGTCTTCTAGGGTTTCTTGTAATACCCCTATTTCCCCTAGCTTGTAAATATAACTATAATTTGCCAAAAGACTATGGGCAGACTGAATATGCGTGGATGTTGGAATTGATGAACCTTTTTGTTATAAAAGGTAATGCATGTATTTTTGTTATTAAATAAAATGGATAGTGTTGCATAATTGTTGAAGGGGTTTTCCAAGGTAGATCATGATGCATGAGAGAGAAGGTGAGGGGAACCAACAATGGTTGAGATGACCCCCACCAGACTAGTACCTTACTGGATTTAAATTAATCAAACCTAGAACAGTCCTTTGACCCATAAATAAATTACCAGTCAGGCTGGTAGTTGGGAATTCCTCCTCAAGAGTCAATGAGGAGATGGGCAGAGTACCCATTTGAAAAACTTCCTGACCTGACCATGAAATGGGGATTCGGACCCATGCAATCTTGCTGAGGAAGGCAAGAAAAGAAGGGGATTCGTGGGCAGAGAGGAGGATACAAGGAAGAGGAGTCTAGAGACCATTTTTCTGAAGAGGGAGAGCATGTGCAACTCTCTGGTTTGAAAGAGAACTGAAAAACGAGTTTGTTCTAGGTACAAGAATTTGCTGGGTAGCGTCTTCAGTCCAAGCTGATAAATGGGGTTGCAAGAAGATGAGTGACTGAGGAAGCACTCATCGCAGACCCCCTTGCTTGGTAGAGGGAGAAACGATCTGCTAAATTTCTGTTGGAAGAGGAGAGCGATCTCCATCCCTGGTTGTTGCTGGACGAGAAGGAAGAGTCTCTCTCAGAGCATCATGTTCTAGCTAGGGGGTGGCCAGCGGTAAATCCGTCCAGGAGTGGCTGTGCCTACGGTTGGGTGGAAACAGGCACCCCTCTCAGCAGTTGCTTCACTATCTGGTTTCTTGATAAGTATTCTTATACCCTGTGTACTAGGATTGAAATGATGGTTGGATGTACTAGGATTGAAATGATGGTTGGATGTTTGTGTCCATGACTAAAATTTGCATTGTTTGATTATGTTAGAAATGCTTATGGTTCTTCTGTAAAACCCCGCATTTGAATGGTTTCTATTTGCCTCTGCTTAGCAGTAGGAGAACTATTAGGCATGGGTTTTCAAATAAATTTAGGAATAAGTTTATGATTTCTGTACTGGTTGGAAAATCCTTAAGGGAATTTTCCCAAGGGTTGATTTTGTAACGTAAGAGTCGAGGCAGACTTCGCTGGAACACCTCAGTCCTGTCGACCCCTTGAATTCACCTTCGCGGGTTACTAAATTCGAACTCTGTGGAGGGAGGGCACCTCCCTCAAACCATTCGTCTGTGTGACCGAGGGCTCATGTCCACGGTCCTAACCAAATCACGGCTAAGAGTTGAGCGTGCAGCCTCGAGACTTGTCAGAGAATCCATATGACCAGGACCTTGGAACCCTTCGCTAGGTCTGAAAGGAGCTAAGCTATTTTGGCTTCAGAACTCCGGGAGTTAGGAGCTCCGGGACGTTATGACTTTACAACCTTCGAAACCAACTGAAGGCAACCTGTTGGTACGGTTACCAGCGAGATTGACTGACCTCTGGCAATTTCCTTAATCGTGATCGTGGGATCTGTCCCACCGTTAAACCTTGACCCACTTACCGGTCGCGAAGTAACACGAGCTGTTGATCTGGGGACGCTTCGGGATCTTCCCTGGCCGTTGGATCTACGTCGCGGTGAGTGCGACGTTGACCACTCCGGGAGAAAGGGAGTGTTAAGCGGGTGGAACCCCCAAACGCCGAACTCGCAAAGTGACGAGAACTGTAGATCTGGGGACGCTTCGGGATCTCCCATGACCGTTAGATCTATGTCGTGGTTAGTCCGACGTTGACCACTCCGGGAGAAAGGGAGTGTTAAACAGTTAGAACCCCTGAACGCCGAAGTCGCGAAGTGATGAGGACCGTCGATCCGAGGATGCTTCGGGATCCCTCCTGACCGTTGGATCTAGACCGTGGTCAGCCCAACGCTGATCGCTCTGGGAGTAAAAAGGAAACTAGATAGCCAAACCCCTCGAATGCCGAAGTCGTGAAGCATTGGGATAGAAGGGGCATTGGGAGGTTGCTGGCAGGGGTTCGGGCTTCAGAGGTCCGGGCGATTTCGCAGGAAGGATAAGCTAGAGACTTCCGAAGGCTGTCAATCCGTAGTGACGTGGCACACTGATGTCACCTAGGTTGACGTGAACCCATGTTCAACATGCCATGTGTCGCCTTGATTCGTGCTTTTTACAGACCTTATATATCCATTTGAACGTGACACGTGTCATCTCTTCCCTTCGTCGCGTGTCATTGCCGTGGCGCATTCTTGCTTGGCCTAAAAGCTGGTGGAGTACCCAGGACACCGGGAGTTCAGGACTTCGGGAAATTTGGGATGTTGGAACGTTGGGGTTAATCGGCCGAAGGCCCGGACTCACCTGTCCCTGCCTCTGTGTTTAACGCGTCGTCAAGTGTAAGTGTGGACCCTTCGGGAGTCCGGGAATTTGGAACTCCGGAGGTTTGGAGTGGTGTACTGGATAAAGTCGAAATGGGCCTGTTACGTCGGTTTCAAGCCCTGACTCAAGCTCTTGGACCTTTCCTATAAACCGTGCGATAACAGGCCCATTTC
>JASDQU010248643.1:6231-16409 GCA_032191745.1 Picea mariana
GGAGGGTAAATCCACAATTACTGCGTGGAAGCTTGCACCAAGGCATAAGTCTGTTAAGCAGGTCACCATTGTAACTGTTCCACCCTATCCCCACCCCTTCTGGACTTGATTACACGACGTTGGATTTCATCACCAACTAGTACAGTCATCAAAAGAAGGTCCTGTTTGCTTGGTTGTGATTCTTAGATTTTTTAGCGTGTGCTGTTTCTTTTCGTTAGTTGGCCATAGATTTATTTCATCGACTCTTCTCTGCCAACATTGACCCTCCACGCCGCTCGCGGAGGCGACTTACTCCATAGAATATGGAAGGAAACACCCCTTTACCCCCTCATTCTACAGAGGAATATCCTCAACAGAGCGAGGTTCATAATGCTACAACTTCCCAGGAAGAAGTTCCCATCCCTCTGGAGAATTTTCGAATTGTCTCAGAATCTCCGGAAGCTTATCGCATTCCAGAGGGATACGAACAACAGATCCTCCACCTGAATTTTGCTGGAGAATTTGTGGTCATCAATCCTTCTGACATTCTGGCCGGGTCTTCTTAAAACCCTTTAGCCAGTGACCCTTTTTGGACTACAGACGTTGTTCAGAGTCCACCACGCTTGGTGTGAGATCTTTATGGGACAGGAGAAGGTGCCGATGCATCTTTTTCCTATACTGTACCCCCAAATCACTTCACCGGTACTACCACTTTTACAGCCACGCCAACCATTGGTCTGAACATACCGTCCGTTGGCCCAAGGCCTACAATTCCCCTCCAGACAGCCCATTCGACAATGGCCCCGCACATTCCAACTATCCCTGCCGGTAATGTGGTAGTTAATCAAGACCCGATTGGCACACCTGTAACACCAAGACCTACACTCCCTTTTGGATTTAGGGCACTGAATGCTTCCGCTACCACCACTACCCAAACCACTACCCAAATTGTACCAGGAAGTTCCATACCTATCCAACAACCCGGAGGGACTGGTCATGGTGGTCCTAACCTGATCGATGGCACCGGTCCGTCATTGACATCTGGCTTTCAGATCCTGGGAACTCTACCTCAAACTGGGGGGCATCCTCCCTCCGGAGGACAAATTCCATTCAGAGGGAACCCTAATGTTGGGGGGCATCCTCCCATTGGAGGAAAAATTCCATTTGGGGGGCACCCTCATGCTGGGGGGCATCCTCCCATTGGAGGACAAATTCCATTTGGGGGGCACCCTCATGCTGGGGGGCAGCCTCAATCCGAAGTACACCATCAACCACAAGGACAAAATGTGTACGCCACACCCAACCTGTGGAGCGTCCCTTTTCAAGGAAATCCGCATGCCTCCATGGGACAAAATGTTCAGACTCCGCAACAACCCCCTTATGGACAAATGCCAAACCCACCCTATAATCCACAAAACCCATATGGTTACCCTCCTCTCACAAATACTTCTCAAAAAATCTCAAATCCTATGTACCTTGGTCAAAACCAACCTCAGATGAGAGGGCCCACAAGTTATAATTATCCACATAACCCAGTATTGGGCCCCACTAGTGTCCTTTTGCCACACCAGCATTACCCACAGGTCAACTGACAACTACCTTTTCTAGCCACCCTGGACCTCCCACATTTGTCTCGGTTAATGAATGATCCCATTTATTATTCTCTGGTTTGGCCAGCTATCCCAGCTAAACTTCCTTCTGATATCCCAAAATTCGACGGAAAGCCTGGAGAAGACCCAAACAATCACGTGATGACCTTCCATTTGTGGTGTTTATCCAACTCCCTCATGGATGATTCGATTCGTTTGCGTCTTTTCCAATGAACGCTCACGGGTTCCGCAGTGAAATGGTTTATTGAATTACCACGCGCATCCTTTCATGACTTCAACTCCCTTGCCATGTCCTTCCTCACACACTTTCAACTGCCCATTCAATACGAGACGGGTACTGAACTATTAAACTCTCTTCGTCAGACAACTTCCATACATATCTCCGATCATATCCATGAATGGAGACGACGACGAAGGCTAATCAAAGCGGTCATTCCTGACCAATTGTTAGCGGAATGGTTCATGAAATCATTATTACCCCAAATCGCTCGTGATGTTGCCATGGGTGGCGTAGTCACCGAGGAAGAAGCCATCGCCCGGGCTCAATACTTAGACTTAGTCTATTCACAATCCAGTACTCTATATGAATTGATACCGAACGCTACCCGTGCCACTAATGACCCATCCAAACCATCGACTGCNCTTGCCATGTCCTTCCTCACACACTTTCAACTGCCCATTCGATACGAGATGGGTACTGAACTATTAACCTCTCTTTGTCAGACAACTTCCATACATATCTCCGATCATATCCATGAATGGAGACGACGACGAAGGCTAATCAAAGCGTTCATTCCTGACCAATTGTTAGCGGAATGGTTCACGAAATCATTATTACCCCAAATCGCTCGTGATGTTGCCATGGGTGGCGTAGTCACCGAGGAAGAAGCCATCGCCTGGGCTCAATACTTAGACTTAGTCTATTCACAATCCGGTACTCTATATGAATTGATACCGAACGCTACCCGTGCCACTAATGACCCATCCAAACCATCGACTGCTTCGCATGCGGATGGAGTTATTGGCTCCGTCAAAACTCAATCTACTACCCAATCTACTAGAACAATCCAGCGGCCCGCTTCCACGGTTGCCCCCAGTTCGACTGCACCTTCTTCTACCCCACCTCAAACTCAGGTCTCTGATGTGAATGCGGTCTAGTCAACCCCTTCACAACATCTTGGGGGCAATAAGAAAGCGAGAAACAAACCAAAGAAGAACAACAACAACGAGCAACCCAAGACCCAACTGCAAACCCCTACTGCTGGAAAACAACCACAACGAAAATCGAAATTCCCATGTCTCATTTGTGGTGACGATCACTACACTTGAGACTGCCCACATCGTGATGAAGTGGCCAAACTTTTCAAGGGAAATTCACAACCCGTTGTGCTCACTCAGCCTTTTCCGTAGCAACAATATTTGGTTGCACAAACCCCCATGCCAGGGGGCAGTTCCAGCCAACCCCATGATGAGGCCTCGATAAGTGACCACATTTACATGTTTAACAGAGTTAATCTAACAACTTGCTCTGCGACATATGACACACCAGTTAAACCTGATAAGCTGAAGATCGCTAACGGTTCTGCGTCAGACCCGTTACCATCCTCCACCAATCCTCTATCTGTTAGCCCTCCATCCGGGCCACTCCAGATTGAGAAACCGTCTTTTGAATCTATCCTACTCCCTCCTAAGAGCACCATCTGGAAATCTACATTCAATCCTAATTCACGGGCTGCCCAAAACTACAATATCGTAGAAGATTTGGCCCAAGCCCCGTGTGCCATGTCCGCCTTGGAAGTTCTACAACACTGTCCCAGCCAACGTAGAACACTCTTAGCTGCTATAGGTGCTTTCGATCCTGAGTCATCAAACTACCTCACATTTAATCTGGATGATCATCAACCGTGACTCTCCCACCAACTAGCATTCCAAATCGATGTGGTTGTTCACAATCAACAAATCCACCAGACTATCCTGGATGAGGGAGCCTCCACCTGTGTCATGTCCCTAGCTTGTTGAAAAGGATTGAAATCACCTGCCCTTAACAAATCCGCTACCATGTTACATGCCTTTTATGGACGAGGTTTTCATCCTCACGGATTATTACAATCCTTAGCCGTTCAGTTGGGTGGCAAAACTGTCACTGTTGACGTCGAGGTGGTCGATGCCCCCCTCGATTACAACCTACTACTTGGAAGAAGTTGGTTCTACGTGATGACCATCGTCGCTTCGTCTTTGTTTCGATGTGTACAATTCCCCCATCAAGGCAAAATTGTTACCATCGATCAACTTGATTTCTGCACACCCAACGCTCGCATCCCTGCTACCAACAACATTCCTTTTTTGGGAGACCACTCGGTTACGTATGAAAGTGTTGGTGTTGGCTTATTGAAAGATTCTAGCCTCATGGGTACCTTCCCTACACCACTTCCACCTACTGCACATCATATTTCCGCTGTCAATATGATCTCGACTTTGCCTTATCAATCCTTGGAATCATCTGACCCCTGGATTGTGCCTAGTCCTTTGGAATTCGATGTGCTCGGTGACACAATGCCACTGAGCCCAGCTGGGGCTGCATATGTAGCTATTCAATCTGCCTCTCCCTCATCAAACAATTCACATTCATTGGCACCCGATACTTATTCGGTGCCCTCTTGGTTAGATTCCCTATCATCTGTCGTCGATTACATTTCCCATATTTTTCCTTCTGACGAATCTATCATGGAAATGCTTAGCATTGACGATCTGCCCTGGGATGACAACCACCATCGATCCTCTTTTCTCCCACCTCTAGAGGAAATCCAAGACATACGATCTGTCTTCCCCCCTGATGTTACCGAAGCTCCGCAATCTCCTATCCTCACGACAGATACTCTCTCTGAGGGGAACATGGGTAACATCTCTACTACGGTCACGATTGACATTTCAATCAAAGAAGGTGTCATGGAAAACATCAACCTTGGTGCTAATTTCACACCCGACGAAGTGATCTCTTACACCGCTTTATTCAAGGAATTCCGCGATGTCTTCACATGGAGTTACGAGGAAATGCCAGGGATCGATCCTTCGATCATCGTACACGAAATAAAAAATTACCCTGACGCGAAACCCGTTCGGCAAAAGCTTCACCCGGTTCATCCCAAGAAAGTCGCAGCTATAAAGGCAGAAGTTGAAAAACTTCTAAAATCTGGCTTCATCTATCCCGTCCCTTTAACCGAATGGGTCTCCAACCTCGTTCCGGTTGCTAAGAAATAAGGGACCATCCGTGTTTGCATTGACTATAGAGATCTCAAAAAAGCGTGTCCTAAGGACAACTACCCTATGCCCTTCATCGACCAAATCATCGATAACTGCACAGGGAGCATAATCTTTTCTTTCATGGATGACTTTTCTGGATATAACCAGATTGAAATCTTTCCTACAGATCAACACAAGACAACCTTCATCTTCCCTTGTGGAACTTTCGCCTACCGAAAGCTACCTTTTGGCCTTAAAAATGCTGGAGCCACTTTCCAGTGAGCCATGTCGTATGCTTTTCACGACATCAAACATATCGTAGAACCATACCTTGATGATCTACCCGCACATTCGTTAAATCGATCCGATCACATTGATCACTTATGCACGATTTTTCTGCGATGTAGGTTCTACTGTATTCGTCTGAACCCACACAAATGCATTTTCGCTGTCGAATCCGGTCGACTCCTCAGTTTCATTGTCTCCAAAGATGGGATTAGGGTGGACCCCTTAAATATCAAGGCCATCTTAGCCTTACCTCCACCCACCAATTTAACCCAACTCCAAAGTTTGCAAGGGAAAGCAAACTTTCTTCGCCGTTTCATCTGCAATTATGCCGAGATCACTAAAGGATTTATGCGGCTACTACAAAATAATGTTCCTTTCATATGGGATGATGCAGCTCAATGATCATTTGAACTTCTCAAGCACGCTTTGACCCATGCACCTTTGTTACATCCACCTAAATATACAAAGGATTATATCCTTTACTTGGCCGCTTCTACTTCCACCATCGCAATGGTGTTAGTCCAAGAATACTCCAACGAAGAAGAACATGTGATTTACTATCTGAGCAAGAGTTTATCTGGACCCGAACTCAGATATTCGCATGTTGAGAAACTGGCTCTGGCAGCTCTCATCACTGTCCAAAGGTTCCGCCATTACATCTTATTACGCACCACCACGGTAATTGCAGACTCCAACCCCATGTACCATGTCCTGACACGTCAAGTACTTGGGGGAAAATATTCAAAATGGATTGTTATTCTTCAAGAATTCGATCTTGAATTTATGAAGGCGAAAGCCAAAAAATCCCTGGTGTTTGCCGAGCTCATCTATTATTTTCCTCGTGCCGATGAAAACATCGAACCTAGAGATTCTCTCCCTGATGAATCTCTCTTCCTCATCAGCACCTATGATCCTTGGTACGAAGATATTCTCCTCTACCTTCAAACACAACGTTTTCAGCCCAACATCTCTCGTGAAGAGCGTCGATGCATTTGTCATCACTCTCGCCGTGGTATCGACACCATCTTTCGGCGATGTTTGACTCACGAGGAGGCTGAACGCGTTTTGAACGATTGTCACCTTGGAGCCTGTGGTGTCCACCTTTTTGGTATGGACACAGCCCAAAAAATCCTACATGTCGGTGACTTTTGGCCCTCGATTTTCAAAGATTGTATCGAGGTTGTCAAGAAATGCCCACCCTGCCAAATCTTTAACAAGAAGGCACGCACCCACCCTATGACGCTGCACCCAATTATCGCCATCGGCTCCTTTGCCAAATGGGGCATTGATTTCATGTAGTGTAAGCCTACCTCAGTCGGGGGGCACGATTACATCATCGTCGCCGTCGATTACTTCATCAAATGGGCTGAGGATATGCCTACCTTCCTGAATGATGGCCGTACTGCAGCTCTTTTCCTCTTCAACCACATCATAACTCGTTTTGGTGTACCACGTGCCATTGTCACTGACCATGGTGCACACTTCAAAAACTAGATGATGAGTGAGTTACATGTCAAATTGGGTTTTCACCATGAAAACTCGTCCCCTTACTACCCTCAAGCAAACGGACAAGTTGAAGCTATCAACAAAGTCCTAAAAACCATGATCCAATGCATGGTAGGGGAAAACAAAACATCGTGGCATCTGCAACTGTTCTCTGCTCTCTGGGCCTACCGCACCTCTGTCAAAACTTCAACTGGATTCACTCCCTTCTAGTTGGTCTATAGCATTGAAGCCGTCCTACCAATCGAGTGTGAGATTCCATCACTCAAACTGAAAATAGAACTCCTGTCCCATACTTCCGCTGAAGAAGAACAATTTTTGTACCTATCCAAACTGGACGAAATGCGTCGCGATGCTGCTCTCGCCAATGAAGCACATTAAAAACGAATTAAAAGTCAATATGACAAATCCGTCCACCCTCGGACTTTCGCGAAAGAAGACTTAGTCCTTGTTTACGACCAAACTCACGATAAATTGGGGATAGGAAAGTTAGAACCCATGTGCAATGGTCCCTACATCGTGAGGCATGTCCTACAAAAAGGTGCCTACAAATTAGTTGATCATGACAGAATCTCCCTAGGAGAGCCCCGAAACGGGCTTTACCTTAAGAAGTATTATGCCTAGATCACCTATCATATTGTACTTTGTACATTATTGTATTTAGTTTTGGTGTGTCTATTTATTTCGCATGTTCGAGTCTTTACCGTTTCCATTCATGACTGTGCCTATTTTTTCATGCACAGATGATGTCTTCCTTTCCTATCTTTTTCGGGTTCACAGATGGCGCTAGCCGACATACCCAGAACATCGCTTCAGCAGCTTGGGTTATTTACCAATTTGACCAAGTGGTGAGTTCAGGAGGTATTTTTTTAGGACCAGCAACCAACAATATGGCAGAATATCATGCTGTCATTGGACTACTGACCCAAGATTCCTCTCTATGTATTTCTCGCATCATTATTTACTTAGACTCCCAACTGGTGGTTTTTCAACTCAACCTCATCTACGCTATCCGTAATCCTATCCTGCTACGCCTACACTTGCAAGTTCGTCATCTCGAACGAATGTTCGATTAAATCAAATATAGACACATTCTGAGAGAACTTAATAGTGTTTCGGATTCATTAGCTAATTATATTATGGATCGGTATCTTGCCCACATATAAGATTTAAGGAAAACAAAACTGTACATTGCATGTAAATTAAAACACATCACATACATCATCATGTACAAATCATTGGCATAATAAAAACTCGAAACTGTATCTATATATATATATATATATATATATATATGGCGTGACTGAAATGTTTGTGTTACATCAAAAAGTGTGTAAAAGAGCAAAATATTGGGTCCATCCATCCATACAACATCACCTGACAAGGCATACAAGAACATGATCACGGGAGAGACTCTAATCTCCCCGCATTGCGTTGTGCTGTGAGTAACATACTACTGCACGCACTACATGCCTCAACAGAGAATTGATATTCTCTGGTACCCCTACAGTGTGCCGCTGCAGATGTAAAGGCACATCCCCCATCCGCAGAGGAGGGATACCCATCGTAAGGCCTTGGAGGTTCCTCTCAACCTCCCAAAGACCCACCACTGGTACTGCTGGGTCTGCTGCAACTGGGGCACCTCCACGATGCCCTAGTACTGGTATATCAGCTAGGCGCACTGCTCCCTTGTCGGCATGTTGGAAACAAAACATCTGTTAAAACTCTTTTACATACCCAAAAAAATACATATACATCAAAAACTTAAAAAAACAAAAACTAGACAATGTATGGCTTAGTCTCTTACCTAACTCGTCCCAATCTTCCCCCACGGGCAAAATCAATTCCATACTCCCATGGAAGTCTACATCGGCATATGGGAAGTCCTCTATCCAGAGGTACTGCCGTCTCAGCTAGGCAAATAAATCACCAGTAAAGTGGAATTCTGACTCCGAAACTAGCCTTGGAGACAGACTAGTCCACCTCTCCATCCAAGGTTCGTCCACTGGTCGTATTGCTAGTGCTATCTGAGGCTGCATCTAAGGGATGCGGTCTAAGAAAAACGAGACCAAAAACAAGCCATAGTTGAACTGCTTTTGACCAGTCCTGCACCGTGAGATATGTTCCTTCACATTCCGAAGGAACGCTGCACTCCAATTGAACAGTGTTGGTTCTAAACACTGAACACCATAGGCCACCTATGATATCGATGCCAAATGAGCACTAGTGCTACCAGTCACGCTTGTGATAGCAAATAGTATAGACTGGAGAGGCAGATCTCGTATATCCTTGATAGGGATCCTGCCCCCTACGAACCTTGCTCCTGGAACACAGTGGCATGCCAAATACACATCCACCTGCTCAGGTAATGCCCTCTTCTCAGTGAAATATATGGGGACCCCTCTTTTCGAGAGGTCGGTCAAAAATTACACATCTTCCAACTCAATGGTTAGGAGTTGTGTGCCAATACGAAATCCTGTTCCGCAACATCCCAAAGGCCAATCATGTGTGCAAGCAATAGAATCTCTCTCTTCATTTTCTGCAATTTGAAAAACTTGAGAAAGCCACAGGCCCACAAAGAGGCCTGCGTACGAGGACTCCGTAGAGCGGTTAAATCATCCATATCGTGTTCCCTCTCTTTCCATTCAATCATGATTGCCGAAGATACCTACAAAACAAAAAAATCAAGAATTTCATTATTCCTCACGTTTTTGTAATTTCGGCGATTTTCAAAATCATTTCAAAACATGAAACAAAATGCCCGTGTCATCTAAAAGCAACCACTCACTCTTTTTAACCACCACGCCCTTTAATATTTGCCAAATAATGATAAAAACGTGTTAAAAATGCAAATCGACTTAGGGGGCTGCGTGGGCATTTGGGGGGGATTTTCATGAGTTCTTTTACTAAAAACGATCGGTCCAATTGATTTCAAGGGTGTAGACATCCTAACAACCCTTCTCTAACACATTTTTGTAAAAGAATCCCGCTATTTTATTAATCTTTAAAAAGAGGCCGATTTGGTTCAAAGAGGGGCGACCTAGGGCTTTGTGTTTTAAATAAATAATGCCATGAAAATCAACTTGAAACCATGCAATTGAAAGAGAAAAGGATGAAAACCTACCTAGTTTGAACGGTGAGTGAAATGATCGATCGTAGCTCCGGCAGCAAGAAAAAAAAAGATTTGCTTCAAATTGAGATTCTCCACTACTCCAAAAATCCTTGCAAATGAAATGGTAAATGAGTTTTCAAATCAATTTTTATTTATAAAATTTCATTTTTTATAAGGTATGGTCATTTTTGGGTTTCTCTAATGATGTAAATGGCTTCACTAAACTCTGGTTTGTAGTTTCTGGCATCGTAGGTTTCCTGGCAGTTCTAATGAATCATTCACCTTGTCGCATTTATGAGCATAGTCTTAGTTCGTTCTCGAGCTCGACTATATGAGAACATAACTGGGTAAACTTTTATCTCTTTTTCGGACCCATATGGATACGAACACATGAAAAAGGAACCCCCCCAGAGCCTCCTTTAAACCCTTTTTAGACTCTCTAAATA
>JASDQU010248644.1:0-14421 GCA_032191745.1 Picea mariana
GTTTTAATGGGAGATGTCCTCTAGGTTTTCGCTTATTAATGCCAATATTTTCAAACCTGTGTGGTGAGTTGTCACTAATCAAAGAATAATTAATGTGCATTGGGAAGGGCGTGAAAGTGTCGAGGATGGAAGGGAGCGATAAATGCTTTGAAATTTTTTGTGAACCCGAGTAGAGTGAAGCTTGCGAGTTCGAGGAGTCCGGGGTGGAATTGTAAATCACAGAAGTTTTGGGTGCAAGATGTATATGATGAAACACGGGGAATGAGAGTTCGATAACGCCAACCTGGGAACCCGTGTCCATAAAATTGGCTAAGTATGGAAAGGAACGATGGTCGGTCAGACTCCCGTAAATCACGGTTTAATGCATGTTAATGGGATATGCCCTCGAGGTTTTCGCTTCTTAATTCCAATTTTTTTGAACTTGTGTGTTGAGTTGTCACTAGTAAAAGCATAATTAGTGTGCATTGGGAAGGGTGCGAAGGTGGAGGGGATGGAAGGGAGCGATAGATGCTTTTAAACTTTTGTGAACCCAGGTAGAGCGAATCTTGCAAGTTCGAGGAGTCCGGGGTGGAATTGTAGATCATGGAAGTTTTGGGTGCAAGATGTTTATCACGGAACAAGGGGCATGAGAGTTTGACAGCACCAACCCAAGAAACCGCGTCCATAAAATTGGCTAAGTATGGAAAGGAACAACGGTCGGTCGGACTCATGATGTGAGGATATAGATGGAGATGGGGATTTGTCAGTCCGCCAATCGGGGAACCCACGATCATAGAAATGTGACTAAATATAGAACCAGAAAGGGATAATAGAGGGGAAGAAGAAAAGGGAAAAAAGGGTAAGTATCTCACACAACAACATCTATTGTTCGTTTATTAATTCCAATCTTTTTGAACATGTGTGTTGAGTTATCACTAGTAAAAGCATAATGAATGTGCATTGGAAAGGATGTGAATGTGGCGGGGATGGAAGGGAGCGATAAATGGTTTGAAACTTTTGTGAACCTGGGTATAGTGAAGCTTGCGAGTTTGAGGAGTCCGGGGTCGAATTTTAGATCACAGAAGTTTTGGGTGCAAGTTGTATATCACAGAACACAAGGCATAAGAGTTCGATAACGCTAACCCAGGACCCCGCAGTCAGATAATTGGCTAATTATTGAAAGGGATGATGGTCGGTCGGGCTTATGATGTGACAATATAGATGGAGATGAGGATCTGTCAGTCCGCCAACCCGAGAACCCGCGATCATAGAAATGTGATTAAGTATAGAACCAGAAAGGGATAATAGAGGGGAAGAATACAAGGGAAAAATAGGTAAGTATAGAGGAGGGAAAAGAAAGGGAGAAAATAACATTTAGTCTCAGCTATGTAATATACTTGGAGCTCGACAAAGTCAAGTTCAAGCTTAAAGAGAATTTGTTTATATTTATTTGAATAGTATTGATAGTAATTTATCTTAATAGATTATTTGTGGCCCAAATGTAAACCATGTTCAATTTTGAAGGGTGTTTTCGGCTCGCAAATTTTTCTCAAATCCATAAGCAGTAGACAAAAAAATATATGACTTAACATTTTTATATGAAAGCATATTCTCAAATATAAGAAGTTGTAATATATGCATAATATTAAATAGGAACATGGCATCAACACCTAAGTTGCCATGTTGAAACAGAATCATTCATTGACTCTATTTATGGGGCCCCGAAGAATGAAAGCAGGATGGACCTACCCATTTCTTTCTTAAATATAGGGTGGGTGCCAAAGAACTATGTCCTATCACAAGTTATTCTTCCATGTAAAATGTAAGGAGCGAAAGTTGCAGATGTCATAATAGAGTCGCTTTTATTTAAATGGAAGTACTAGGCAAGGAAAAAAAAAACTTATCGTGCATTTTTAACAATGGATCAAAGAGCATCTTAAATTCTTGTAGAAAGAGGTTGAATTCATCTATCAATAGATGTACAGGCAAATGAGTTAATTTAAAAAAAAATACAAATTTCAAAAAAACAATATTAAACATTGAAAAACACCATACAACAACCTCAAATATTTTATACTCAAATAAACTGGGTTACAAAATACAGATGAGATTATTTCCCAAAATAGCTCTCTTCGAATTTGTAAAAAAATATATAGTTCAGTATATATTCTCTGAAATTTAAATGTGTTTTCCATAATGACTAGGATTGGGGCTCCTGCGGACCATAAAGCAAATATGTACAAGAATCAAGCTTGTAGAAAGAAGAAAGTCGGCGATGGAAGACAACAAGACCTGACAAGAAGAAAGAGAAAATTGTCATTCCTCAGTTAAACCTTTCTATTTAAAGAGGTAGAGTAACTAGATGAAGACATTGACAAAGACAGAAGAATGTGATCAGTATGAACTTACTATGATGGCATCCCATGCCTTGTCACTTTCTCGCTAATTTCCTTTTATGGCTTTCCTCGATGGTTATGGGAACCGTCTCAAGCATCCTTTGCCCTTCATTGGTAATCTTGTCGGCAACCTTTTTGAACTACTCCTCGATGTATCTCCTCATGGGCGCCACGTTGATTTCATGCCGATTTTTTATATTGAAGAATTCACTTTCCAAGTCCCTTAGATCAATAGAGAGGTTGTGCAATGCTTCTTCAATATCTTGGTTTTTAATCGAATAATCAACTAGCCAGTTTTTCACGTCATCTTCACCATATTCAAGGATGCCATATAAATTTTCAAAAGACAGTCTTTTATAGATCTCAAATTGATCATCAAATGCTTGCTTGGTTAAAAACAACGAGTTGAATATCAATTTTGGGTCTTGGATTTCATTTTTGTTGCCAACTAGATCTATCTTTAGCTTCTTGAATAGTTTGTCTCTTCTAGATATGGACTGGCTACATTAGATTTTTATTCAACATTTCATACTTTGATAAGTGTTAATTTCCCTATATCATCGAAAACTTTGGTTTTAAGGCACCTTCCTTGTAATGTTCCTGGTCATCCACATCTGAGACAACTTAGAGATGCCATTCAGGCCTAATTGAAAGATGAGGGAGTGGTTTTATGTGACGTCTGCTTTGAGGGAAAAAAATTATGTTATCCAACATAAGCTCAGACAAAAAATTCAAGTATCTTATGATTGGTATTCTCCCTGTATTCAATCGCTTGGTTGGTTGAAAGGCCTGACTGAATATTTTTATGTTCAACTTCTTTGTTTTATTCCTAAAAATTGGAAGGGACTTTCAAGTCACCTGCAGAATGCTCCTTTGTTGAAGTCTATAGCTTCTTCCAACAACATAGAATTGGAAAGTGTATCAAATGTTGCAGACCACACCAGAATTTATCTTTCGTCAGAGGAGTTGCACATATCGTGGCTTACAAAATGGCCTAGAATATTCGAAAGTGAGGCCAAATATTACTCCATGCCCTAATATACTTGGAAGGAAATTATAAATTTGGATCCTCACCAAGGTGAGAAACTGTATGAGTGGTTGAATCAACATCCTAAAATTACAGAACTTTCTATCTCAAAGTTTGTTGAGCGACTTCTAGATGTAGTAACATACTCGATAGACAGTTAGTTTCTATCTCAAAGTTTGTTGAGCGACCTCTGGATGTAGTAACAGACTCGACATACAATCAACTTTATATCACTACTACACATTTTTTGCACTATTCCTATGCAAATAATTACATCTGGGTCAAAGAGTTTACCACTCTTTGCAAGAATATTCCCCTAGTATTTGAAGGTAGGTATATAATCAAGGAACGAGGCTCTCAAAAGTTTCTCATTCCTGCATCAACGGGTAACTGGGAAAATTTGATTGGAAGGAATTACAGACTATGGACTTTGCAACACTTTCTAAAGATTACTTTATAATACCACCTTCTGCAAGAAGTTTGACATATTCAAGTAATGATTTGTTTACCGAATATCACCTTTTACTACCACCTTCATGTAATGATTTTGTTTCATTATTTAGAAGAAAGCTTGATGTAGTATATATTCCAGAGCTATTTCCAACGAATATCAATCTTCCTATTGTTTCTTGTGCTTTGAATAAGGAGAATGCATTTCTTCTATTGCAATAGATCTAATATTTAAAAAAAATGGAAGTTGCTCGATGTTTGAAGTATTAACTTGTCTGGTTCAAATAAATCGCCATCACCTCACCGCAAGCGTCTCTCGAGTTTTTCATCAAGATCACAAGTTGATAAGAAAAGAGTGTCTTCTTGGTTGTAGAGTGATTCCATCCCCAGCTTGGGTTTGCACAAATTCTTTTATTGCTATCTTGTTTATTTCTCCTAGTGGTGGATCCTTCTACCCCAACTAACATGATGGAAATAAACTAGCTCTAGGGAGTTTGATCACTTCCCTAGGATATATAGTTGAGGGGTCCTGAGCTCCTTGTTGTGGGTGGGAAATCCCTCTTACGGACTAGCACTAAGGGTTTTATCATGCATGCAGAAATGACCTAAAGATTCTTACCTTTTACCATCATCCCATGCCTAGACCCCCATTACTCATATGTAAATACAAGGCTCAAGAGATTAAGTTGATGTACCTTATTCTTTGTGTTTGATGTCGATCCCTTTTCATGCTTGGTCGTTCTTTGACTGCAACTCTCCTCCCAATGCTGACCTACATTCACTAAAGACAAACAAAGAACTCCACATGCTTTTGATCTATGAACTAATGGGTTAGAGATTTAATCAAGCATACAATCAATATTCCAATAACGACAATCTCATATGGTGGGACGGGAAAAACAATTATTTTATTAACTTCACAATGATACCTTACAATGATAAAGTCGGCTACTACTCCTCGATCCTGGTCATGGGCTCTTCTTCCACTGTCTTCCAATTGCTTTGCTCTATACTTCTCTTTTCACAAGGATGGATAAAGGTTGGGACAAAGGGAATGCTCAATCAAGTATAGTTTCTTTACTATGATTCTCCTCCTTTCAAATGGGACCCCTAACCCTTCTTTTATAGGCTAGAAGAAGCTAGGTATTTGGTCGAGTGACCAGCCATGCATGGCTGAAAATTTTAGTTAACTTACCCAAAGTTGTGTGTTCCATCAGCAACTTTCCTTTTTCCATGATTTTGTAGGTACACGTGGGTTGTCTTGGGTCAGCTAGCGTGTACACGCGTGCAGTAATGGAGCAGAGTGCATGGGCCTTTATAAAAGGGGTTTTTAAGAAGAGTTGTTCAACAGAGTTTTGGAAAAGAAGGAATCTAAGATGGCCTGATGCCAGGTAAGCATGTTTGAAGAAAATTAGGGTTATAACAGATGTCCCCTAATGTGTGAGGTCAGAAGAGCATCTGATGGCTGAAATACATTAACAATGTTCACCAACGTTCCAAACAAGTGAGCCCAGGGACCAGAAATCAAGAGGTGTCGTATGCAAAATAATAATTGTCTCACCGAGGCAGGCATACCCATGCTCAGGATAAAATAAAATCATGGCTACCAATCAAATACACTGTAGATCCATGTCATATAACTATATAAAGTGTTGCCGCAAGCAATACATAGTGGATTTTATCTCAAAATCAAAAAGATATACATGTAGAGTATCCATCTTCTAGAAGCTGATAAGGCCTGATGGTTGAAGGCGAAGTCTTCAGAGCTCGAGAAACAACTTCAAAATATTCAAAACTTGGGTAGGAGTGTAATATGAGTGTATGACTTCACTACCCAGAGGTCTTCGATGGATCGTCAGTCATGGACTAGAGAATCTTGATTATCAGATTGAAGGCTTTATTGATTTTGAACAAAGACTTGATTGGATGTTCAGAATGGTCTGGCATGAGGGCAAGTGACAAACTGCAGGGGGGGCGACTCGGCTTGGTAAAACCTTCCCTTGGACAATAGCACGACAAATGATGAGACTCAGGCAGCATGGCATTAACATAAGTTTACGAGGCAGGAGGCAACGCAAACTCTCCATATGTTTGAAAAAATAACCAAACAAAGGAGGAAACATCTCTATGTAGCGAGTACAAATTCCTAAGGTCATATTAAATCCCAGGGTTTGATGAAAAAACGGACCAATTTGATTTATCCAAGGGTGACTCATTGTGTTGCCAATAAAAAGAAAATACTTTTCCCTTCCTCTTTTTGGGGTATATTTGATTTTTTTGTCTTTTTCAATAATTTTGGAAAGAGAATAAAAGAATGATACATTACAAAGGAGGGATGAGTGTTGAAAACATACAAGTTCGATGCACAAGGACAAGATTGATGTTCAAAGTAAGGACACTCGAGAAAAATACTCCAGGGGCCAAAGGTGTCAAGACGCAGAGGCAAAGTGTTACAGGGCTTGCGTATAAGGCATGATTTAGATGGTTTAGTGGAGAGAAACATAAAGCCAGCATTAGGCCAATGACGTAGGTATGCAAATGCGATTAATAAAACACACAATGGTAATGTCCTTCAATGTAAGTTTAACGAGCCTAGAGAAGGTAAGCTTGGTGGCTTTTCATATTTAGAGAGTCTAAAAAACATAAAAGGATACTCCACTGGGGTACCTTTTTCGAAGGTAGTCTAGTCGGTTCGAAAAAGGGGTAAATCAGCACCGAAAAGACATCTATTCAAAACCATTTTAATGAGTGTGATAAAGACAAGAACACTCGGCCATTTTTTCATTTTTAAGGAGTCTAAAAAAATCTTAACTATGGACTCCATCAGGAATGTTCTTCTAGACCATTTTAACGAGTGTGAAAGAATAAGGTCACTCGGCGATATTTTCAATTTTAGGGAGTCTGAAAAGAGCTTAACTATGGACTCTGTGGGGGTTCATTTTTCGTACATTTAGTCCCTCAGGCCCGAAAAAGGGTTAAAATGATACCTCGGGGTACTCTTCTAGAGAACTGAAGTTCCTTCAGTATACCTTTAATCGTACAGTTGACCATCCAGACCGAAAAAGGGCTAAACTACTGTCAGATAGACATGACTTCAAATTTCAATTTATCGAGCGTGAAAGGTCACAAGATCCCTCAAAAATCTTTTCATGTTTAGAGGGTCTGAAAAGGGCTTAAAAGAAGACCCGTTATGTTTTTTGGGAGTCCTTAGGGTGAGGTCAAGAGTGAAAAGGAATCATGCAAATGAGGCTCAAACTCGTAATCAGGAAAAAATTATGGAGGACTCCCGAGCCTATAGTTGTTAGTGACAGCATGGACACTGTCAAGCAACCAGGATCTACCTAGGGAATCCATGTTATGGTAGGATCTACCACCAAATTACGACACTTCTAAAGTAGTAATGAGGGTTCTGTGTCGCAACTCGGTGGGATCGATCCTATGGAAAAGAGGAAAAGAAAACGAGATGCAGAAAGTGGGGGTGGAATCCTGACTTAAATGCAACGACCTGGAAAAAATGATTTTTTACCAAAGGAACGTCCAAACACCCAAATCTCAAAAAAATTTCCAAATACCCAAAGGAATACCTCCCTTGATCATCCCAAGAATACTCCCGAATGATCTTAAATGATTTTTAGTTTAGAAAAAATGACAAAAGGGTCCGAAAATTGACAAAAAAGGGCCAAAAGACTCTATAAATAGAAGCTGCCAGCCCATTATCACCATTGTTAATTCAAAAATTGACTAAAAGGAAAAACTACCCCTTTGTGAAAATAATTGATTCTGGGAGCTTCGGTGGATGAAACAACCATCTGCTTGGACCAAGTAAGTACAAACTCTCTCCTCTTGCAATTTAAACCTTTATTTATGCTTTTAGTTTCAAGTTTTGGGGGGGTGTCGACCTCCAAAAGGTCGGCCCTAGGTTACATTCTCTGCAGGTCGTGTGTACATTCGGGCAGAGAAAAAAATGCATGTGTGTACACGCGACTGTCATCATTACAGCCCACGTGGACCCTTTATTTAATGGAAAAAAAAATTAAAAAGCAACGGTTAATCCTCCTGAACTTGGTTTTTACAAGATGTATGTTCACTGGAGGGAAAGAGAGCATGAGGAGATTAGTGAGCTGGTCGAGGAAGACCCCAATGCTATTGTTGCCTTAATGCAATGTGGACTGCTCAAGTTCTTCCTATGTCCTTTTATGTGAGCACAACCTAGGCTATTGAATGTCTTGGTTGATTATTGGCATCCTGACGCAGAGACCTTTATGTTAGAGGGGCAGTCACTGGTGCCTACTACAGAGGACATATATTTTTTGACTGGCCTCTCTAGGAGTGGGGAACCAGTCAATTTTTGGACATTTCCTTCGGGGCCTCATAACATATCAGAATTGATAGGAATTTATTGTGAGGTTGGTACAGATCGATTGAGCTCTCAGTTGAGAATAAGAAAGATACAGATTTATCACTGCAGGCAATTGTGTTGCTTATTGGGCATATGACTAGTTCTGCAGCTCTACATCAGGCATCCCGTGCACAGATGAACTATGCAGTCCAGTGCTTAAATGCACAGATATTTGACTGGAGCACTACACTGTTGGATTGCATGAAGAGGCATCTGATAGATTGTCGGTTGTGGACGCAGAGGAACTTCGGGTTCGGGACGATTCTATGCTCGTTCTTCTTTGAAAGAGTTCCTAGTTTCATTCCTCGAGTGGTGGTACGAGGACATCAGGCCTCTCTTCCTGCAGTTTGCAGATGGGCAATGTTGCTGCCACGACAGGGTGGTGGAAGGACCAATGAGTTCTTTGATGATGAATTCTTTGCTTGGTTGTCGCTATAGATCCCAGTCATAGAGGATTGCCCTTATGTTGGGATTGATTTCTCGAGAGATCCTGAGATACCGGTACCTCATGGTGAGGAGCGAGGAGAGATGGGTAAGTTTGCATCGTTTTTTTTTTTTTGTGAAACGTATGTAATTTTTATGTTGTTTTTTATATATATTATTTTTTTTTATACCAGAGTATTTGACAGATATGTGTCTATTATGTGCAGATGTGGGACCAGTGCGACTTGTGGATTACACAAGGAACAAGCATCGTCCTTGGCCAGGGGCCACACCTGCCACCACAGGGGGACCAGCAGCAATAGGAGAGCTTCCAGCCGGTGAGGTTGAGAGGGTTTTGAGATGAGTCGAGCGAAACTTTACCTTGTCCACCATCTATGTAGCCTCATGTAGTGGGGGCACCACGGACGTGGGTCCAACTGTTTTGGCATTTGGAAAACACTGTTGATCATTACAACAGGGCCCATAGGCCCTAACCTTAGTTAGTCTAGACTTTTCACATGCTAAGAGCACTACTTGTATATATTTTTTGAGGGCATAAGCCCCATGACTCGTTACTGGTCATATTTTTGAGGTGCTTGCGTCCACCTATGTACTCTGATGATTATGATATTATATATGGATTTTTATGTATTTTTGTGTCTTATGGATCATATTTGCGTTTAAAAATGTATTTTAAATGTTTATGTGTATGTCTTTTATATGTGTGCGATATGCCAGTCTAAAATTTGATTAGCTAGAGTATCTGTAACTTGGTTTAATCTCCTAGGAACATGAAAATATGTAATATAATCAAAACTTTGTTCTAAGAGATGTACCCTAAGGAATCATCAGTGTAAATTCGGATCTTGAACACAGTAGACTCTATTTAACTGAGACGCAACCAGCTGAGCATCTAAATAGACCCGAAGATGAGAGATACCAAATGACAAGGCATCACGAAGCAACTCAATAACTGCACTATACTCGGTGACATTGTTTGTGGTGTCACCTAAGCATATACATCCGGAAGATAATAACTGGCCTCGAGGTGTAAAAATTACCCAAGATGTGGAGGCAAGCCTCTGAGTGTGCTGGCTAGCACCATCTGCGTACCCAATGAACGCCTCTGATTCACTTGACAACTGCCACATTGACAAAAGATAACATAAAAAATGGCTTGTCCATAATACTAAAAGAAACTAGAAAGTAATAGTACAAAGACTACACATATGTTACAAAAAGTTACCCAAGGTGACCTACCTATGAGTAATACTTCTTGAGGTAGAGCCCATTTCTAGGCTCCGGCAAAGAATTTCCCTCAAAGTCAACTAGACAATAAGTGCCCTTTTATAGAATCTATTTTACGATGAAGGGTCCAAACCACATGGGTTTGAATTTTCCTACCCCCAGGGGATCCTTATCTTGAACATAGACTAGGACAAGGTCACCTTCAGAGAAAACCCGAAGACAAATGGACCGATCATACTGACACTTGAATTTATGTGTGTGAGCCTCGTTGGCGAGGGCCGCATCACGACGCTTCTCATTGAGCCGCTCAAGGTATAATAACCGTTCTTCAAGTGGAGAAGTGTCTGGCAATAACTATACTGCCAATTTTAGGGACGGGATCTGACATTCTATAGGCAAGATGACGCCAACCGTACCCTCACTAGAGCACGATCACCTCTTCCAGGACCTTCTTTCTTCTCGGCCCGAAGAGCGTCAATGCTCTTATATCTTCCAATCGAAAGATATGCACCCACAGTTCCTTCGCTCGAATTCCCCTTTGTTCACTGTCGGGAAAATCGGAACTCGCGGCTCGCGAATTTACTGTCTATCCTTTGGGCTCTCGAATCCCCAAGACCCGATGCGTCAGTCAACGCTGACTTCCTCCCTTCGCTATCGAGACTTCAGTCTTATTGCGTCTTCACAATTCGTGACACCAACCACTCGGGATTCCAACCTTCGATACCCGATGCGCTGAAATGTCGAGACCCGCGATCTCGCTTCCTCGCGACTTCGCTACTTGCGCAACCAAACGAATTCTTCTTCGACTCTCGATATCTGAGATATCGATACACTCATATCTCGCAACACCTATCACATCACCTTTCCGTGGCCCACACTATCCACGCAATCGTCGGTACTTCGCTTCTCGCACCCTCGCGACTTCCGTTGTGGAAAGTTGGAGTCTTACCTCACAAACTCCCGATATGCCGATCCACGAGTAGAACCCACGCTCCTCGTGATCTCGATCGACACTTCTGTTTCCTGAGCTTTGAGCCTTTCTGCGCTTACGTTGTAACCTTCCTGCTACCCCGAGAGATCCAACGATCCACGGTAACTCACGGATTCCCCATGAAGAATACTGACCGTCCACTTTTCTCCTTGCGCAATCCCCAACAAGAAGTGTCTCTTCACGAGACTGGTTCGCCAACCTACGATGCTTCCATTCAATCTGTTCATGCAACTTCTCTCCACTGCCCTTCAATAACCTTGAAGGCCTATCCCTCCTGAGCTTCGATGAGTTCAGTTCCCTCAGGAAGAAGTTCTTGCCCGCACTCCTTGCGGAAAATCTTCAAACACGCTAAGTGTTGAAGTCTTCTGACCCTGCGCACTCCTGCAGTAGCAGTCTTCAATTCCCTTTGCTCAGAATCACAACTCTGAGTCTTCGTTCAGCCTGCGCACACCTTGCACGGATCCGGTGCCAAATCTATACTTCTTGAAACTTAGAACAAAAGTTATCCCTTCTTGAACCCTACAGTCACGCACTCCTTGCAGACAAATTCAACTGCACTCCTTGCAGGAATTCTCTGGTTCAAGATAGAGAAACAATTGAAACTAACTCCTTGTTCTCACAGACTTCACTTCAACCATGAAATCACATACACAGCATATCAAAGCAAATGTATGACAGAGAACAGACATCCATGAGCAAAATATCAACACATAGAGAATAGACACATAACCATGAGATTGAATCAAAGCTTTCTTCTATTAATTCAATATCTGTGCATGGAAGTTCTTCATACACTTCTCTGTTGCTCTTCTCTCTTATGTTCTCAATATGTTACAATGATACAATGAGGGTGTCTATATCCCGTTTCCCTCTCGAGCTCTAAAACTATAAAATCTAGAATTAAATATTCTATCTACTTTACATTAAATCTATTAAATGCCTCATCTACCTAAGGACGAGAGCTATCCGCTCAAGGTCCATTACAATATACAAAGTGCGCTTCATTAAATCCACACATTAATGTTTGGCACAACAATATCAAGGTGTTTCAAAACTTGTGCTGGCGCTGTCCAGCTGTCTTTTCTGCTTTTGCGCTGGCTCCGCTTGATGAGTAGTTGATGCTCCTGCATCATACTCCTCGGCTTGAAAACTTTCATGGACTCATGTCCATGAGCTCCTGCATGGTCTGCCCATGCTTTTGTATCACTGCTTCGCTTTCCCAGCTGGTATCCTCCACTGGGTGATTCTTCCATTTGACCAGATACTCAAAATATTCCTTTCTCCTGGTCCTTTTACCTACCTACTTGTCCAGTATGCATTCCATTTGTGGCTTCTCTGCAATCAGCATCTGCTTATGCCACTGGACTTCTGGCTGCTCATCATTTCCATCTCCTGCTTCTTTAGCCTTGTATGGGTATAAATCCAAAACATTGAATATCATAGATATCCCAATGCCATCCGGCAACTCAATTTCATAAGCATTTTCTCCGAATTTCTTCAGGACTCTGCATGGCCCTTTTTTCTTCATCTTCAGTTTGTTGTATGTCCCCCTTGGGAACCTTTCTTTCCTCAAATGTGCCAGAACAAGATCCCCAACTTAAAACTGAAGTTGCCTCCGATGTTGATCTTCTCTGTGCTTATATTCTTGATTTGAATCCATCAGTCGCTGCTTCACCTGACTGTGAAGTTCTTGCATCGCCTCAGCGAATTCCTCTACACTAGCGCTGCTAGTTGCAGTTTGTTCTGACTCCATGGGTTCAGAAACGCCTCTCGGTTGTGTCCCATACACAATCTGAAATGGACTCTTCCCTGTACTCTGATTCACTGAATCATTGTACGCAAACTCTGCCTAGGGTAATACGTTATCCCAACTGGTATGGTGCTCTGTCACCAATCTTCTCAATAAATCTCCCAGACTTATGTTGACTACTTATGTTTGTCCATCCATCTGTGGATGGTAAGAAGAACTAAACACCAAGTCAGTTTCTAGCTTCTTCCATAGCGTCCTCTAAAAATGACCTATGAATTTTGTATCCCTGTCCGAGACTATGCTTCTTGGCAATCCATGAAGTCGAATGACCTCCTTGAAAAATAAGTTCGCGATGTGAGTCACATCGTTGGTCTTCTGGCACGGGATGAAATGTGCCATCTTTGAAAACCTGTCCACTACTACAAAGATGGAATCAACACCTCTTTTCATCCTTGGCAAACCCAATACAAAATCCATGCTTATCGCCTCCCATGGTCTCTCTAGTATGGGAAATGGCTGATAAAAACCTGCATTCTACTTTCTCCCTTTCGAATGCTGACAAATCCTGCATCTGTCAACAAATATTTTAACATCTACTCGCATGCTCGGCCAAAAATATGACTCGCTCAGCTTTGCGAATGTCTTGTCGTGGCCAAAATGCCCTGCTAATCCACCACTGTGCTTCTCTTTCAACAAGTTCTCCCTCATGGAGCAATTCGGAGTACACAGCTGATTGCCTATGAACAGAAATCCTTCCTAGATCATATAATCTATCCATGGACTCCGATCTCTGAGAATTGGATTCTCAGCTGCTTCATATGCCTCTGAAAAATCAGCATCACCTGCATACATGTCCCTAATATTTTCAAAACCCAATGTTTTGACTTGAAATTCCTGCAGCAACAAACATTTCCTACTCAAAGCATCATCCACTTTGTTAGCAGTCCCTGAAATGTGTTTAATTACAAATGTAAAATTCTGCATATACTCTACCCATTTTGCATGTAATGCCTCCACTTTTTCAATGCCTGTATGATAGCATAAAATTCTTTATCATACGTGGAGTACTTCAATTTTGCCTCATCCAGTTTTTCGCTGAAATATGCGATTGGTCTGTCTTCCTGACTCAAGACCGCTCCTATGGCGTACCCACTTGCATCACACTTCACCTGAAATGTTTTCTTGAAGTCCGGCAACACCAAAACTGGTCATTTCGTTATCTTCCGCTTCAACAGATTGAAGCTCCTTTCAGCCTCTGCTGTCCAATGAAAAGTCTTGTGTCACTTCTTCACTGTGTCCATCATTGCCACGCTAATTCCACTGAAATTCATGATGAATTTCCGATAGAAACTAGCCAATCCGTGGAAACTTCTCACCTCGAAAATATTTCTCGATGATGGCCAATTCTTGATCACTTCCACCTTCTCTGGATCCATCTTCAACTCATTCGCTGAAATAACAAAACCCAAATAAATGAGTTCTGTCTTCATAAATGAGGACTTCTTCACATTAATCAACAACTTCTCCTGTTGTAGCTTCCTCATCACAATGGCCAAATGCTTCAAATGTTCAGCCTTCGTCTTGCTGAAAATCAATATATCATCCAGATATACGACGACAAACTTTTCGATGAATTCCCTCAGGACTTCATTCATCAGCCTCATGAATGTGCTCGGCGCGTTTGTCAAGCCAAATGGCATGACCAACCATTCGTACAAACCTTCGTTTGTCTTGAACGTTGTCTTCCATTCATCTCCT
>JASDQU010248645.1:0-15973 GCA_032191745.1 Picea mariana
CCATCTTTTTTTGGGGTCTCCCTCTACTGCTTCTTCTCGGCTGAGTTTTTGCGGGTCTTTTCTGTCAGAAGGTCTCCCCCCTATTTCTGCTCATATTTGGAGTTTTTATTTCTTGAGGTTGTTCAAGTCAAATGGTTGATGCTAATTTTTGTTAGCGTCGCGCTCATTTTCCAGGTTTCTCATTGTTCAGGGGTCGCTTTTAGAGGGCCATTTAGCTGCGTCTTTCTTCCTCTTTGGTTGAAGGGTTTTTAGACTAAATGCATGCTCTACATGCATTATTCAAAATGTAAATTTTATTTATCTTAATAAAATTTACGCTTTTTTTCTCTGGAAAAAAAACAAATTTATATATTTTTATAAAATGTAGTAGTTAAAAATTGATATATTAATTATTTTATATAAGAATTATTTATTACGAATGTATAGATACGTTGTAAATTAAAAATATATATTTTTGAATTTTTATACAAGGTCTTTTTAACAAATTATAAAAATAGATTTATATTTTTTGTTTGGACCATTTCTTTGTCATAGGTCCTAGGTTCTTAGAAATATGATGGATGCATATTCATATCCTAGTACCTTAGGCCCTTTATCCTTAGTAGTAAATATTAGCTTTCAGGTTTACTATAAAAGTGTTTCCGCCATGCTTGGGTGTGCTTCATGTGATGTGGGGTGCATAGCGTATGGATGACCCTTGTTTGTTTCGTGGTGGACATAGACATTTGAGTTGGCTTTCTCATTGATTGTTAGACCTTGGTTTGATGCCTATATGACACACTTGGAGCATTGGGGTCCTTGATAGCATGATGGCATTCTTCATGATGGCCACATGGAGAGTGGGTTGCTTACTTGGAGGACGATTCATCTTGGAGGATGAGTGTTGGGCATCCTAGAGGAGGGCGTTGAGCCCTAGATGACATAGGGATGCTTGGTTGCTTGCATGAAGGCTTCTACTTGACTTGAGGATGCTTGGGTTAAGAAGTGATCATGTAGGTGGGGTGGACTTGCAGAGGCACATGGCTTAGGAGCATTGGAGCCTTGGAGGCTTTTGGAGGTGGAGTGTTGGCACATCTTATGGAGCATTCAACCTTGGAACCTTGCTTGTTGGATGTGCATGCCTTGGAGCTTGGCATATGTCACCTAGAGTTGGAGTGCAACACACGTGGGCTTATCTTCTTGTACTTAGGTTTCTTGTAGTGGAATGGGTCCACTTTATATTCTAGGCCTCCCTCACCTTTCATATAAGTAGAGGGAGGAGAGTCATTTTAACATACTGTACTTTTTCACACGTATTCACAGACTTGAGCTAGAGATATAAGACTAGGGAAAGCTTGTCGTTTTGTATTTTTCTTCATGTTCATTTTCTCTCTTTGTCTTAGGCACTAGGGATCTTGGAGGAATTTGAGGGGAAGACTAGGGTTAGGGTTTCACTCTAAGGAGATGAAGAAGACTAGGGTTTGTGATAAACCCGGTGTTTTCAAACTTGGATCGGGTTGACTCGGACTTGTCCAAGTTCACCACTATCCGTATCGACTTGGCCAATGGATTGGTTCAGAGCGTTGGTTTGGTACGACCAAGTCAAAGTATGGTTCAGTACCAAATCAGTCCTACTCGACCGAGTTTGTACCTACGCGATTGATTAGCTATTGGACCCCACCGTGGCTGCCTCAATGACAACATTCAACTTTTTTATAAAAAATAAAAAACCTAACTCCTAAACCCTACCAATGACTTGCCTTGGAGGACTTTCATTTTGCCACACATAGTTTGACCAAAAATGCGTGCAATTAGTGGTAATGTTAAATTTCTTAAAGTAAAAGTTGATATTTCCTTTATCTTTCCTTTTGGCAATTCCTTTATCTTTCCTTTTTATCCTTTTACTTAAGTTTTTAACATTACCATTAATTGTTTTAGGATGTTTGAGAGTGGTTTCAACATATGCGACACGATTCGTGTTCAGCAACGATTAGGTTCGATTCAAATTTGAATTTTTTGAGAAGGTTCGAATGAGGTTCGCCATTAATTTTGACTATACTCAATTGACAATTATATATATATATATATATATATATATTCATTTTACAAACTAATATTTCAATTTATATTATAATGTATAATTTATATAATAAATAGTTATATAATATAACATATATAATTATTTAATGTATATTAACATTGATTAATGTAGTGACTTTGGCTAAAAGTTATGTGTTTTAAATTACTACTTGAGTGAGTGTATAAATCAAACATTCGACTATTGTGTCATTTCATTGGAGGACACATACCCATTACCACTTTGACCCCGATATATGCAAAGAGAGGGCACGTTCAATGGCTCTATATGCAAATAGAGGGAACCAACACATTTGCCATATGCAAACGGAGGGAATTTTACGGACATTACAAGAAACAAACCGACGGAAATGGAAGTCCATAGACTACGCGAAACATACAGTCGACGGACATCGTCCATACTACCCACTTTTACGTATGCCTCAACATCTCCTTTGGCAACAATTGAAAAACGGATTGAAAGTCAATTTTTAAATAGCGGCTAGGTCAATTGGTAAATTTGCTGGTGGAAATTTAGTGAATTACAAATAACAATGATATACCTTTTATAACCCTGATGGGGAGGTAGTACCAATATATGGGTAGGGGTAAAAGGTTGTGTGCACCAGGCTGTGTTCCCTTTTATTGCCTAGGTATGTTCTTTGCCCTGCTCTTGCATCTATCAATCCAATTATCTTCAGCGATCAATTTTGGGCATGGATGAAGGAAGAGGTCTGTGGACTCTAGTCTAAATGCTTTATGTGGCTCCTATTTGAATGCGTGGCATTTTGAACTTCAAGAATGAAATTTGGCGAATGTGGTGACTAGGACACAAACCTAAACTGAGGTTCGTTGAATTTCGAACCTCAAGGTTCCAATTCGGCGAACCCTCTAACATAGGTTCCAACCTCATCGGACTTCATATGGAGAATGTAGAATTTCATATCCTATTCAAAATTCAACAAACTTAACAGTTTTCAAGATTTAAGGATTCAAGATAACAATTTTTAACATTTTCATTGGATTCTATCACGTATTAGTGTATGGGATTGGCATTTAATCAAGAGCACCAAGCCCTTTATGTACCTTGATGTTGGTGGTATCTATTGCTGAACTGCTTTGTCATGGCCTTAGTAAAAATGTACCCTTCACTCAAACCAAAATTATTGATTAGGCATGTTAAGCTTTTTCTACCGTATTATAAGGCTTGGATTAGGCAATTTCATCAAAATAGGGTGGTGTTGAATGATGTCCCTAGAGGATCAAGGTCAAGGCAAAGGCTAGACTGTTAACTTTTTACTGTTGTTATTAGGTTATTTCCAAATTACATGAGCATTCAATGCATTTCCAAAACAACAGTATAAAGAGGATCATTGAAAGAAACACAATCACAAGGTATGCAACATTTTATCCTGGGAAACCCTCATGAGGGAGAAAACCCAGCAAAAGCTTCCTCAATAATAGATTGCTAGCACAATGACAAGACTAAGACCAAAACTCCAAAGACAGACCAAGACTGAGCATGCGGCTCTCTTCTCCTTCCTTCTGCAACAACAACTGCCTTCAAGATATGCGCACTAGATGAGTGAGTGAGAGTGTGTAAATGAGACACCAGCCTCACATATAAATACAAGTGTGATATGGCGCTAGGGTTGTGTCTCTTCACTTGGTTGAGTCGACTTCTCCTAGAAGTGGCTAAAACCACTTTATAATTACTAGGGGCCGACTTTACAAATACCACTATACAAATACAGTTTGACAATTCCACAAAAGGGGATTTGATCTTATACAAGACCCGACTTGATCATTCCACAAAAGGGGATTTGATCTATAAAATAATAACTCAAATATAATTAGAATATTCTTTGAAGTTACAATATTTCAACACTCCCCCTTAATGAGAAGGGTATTCTATTGACATGACTCAATACAACATCATCAAGAGAAGGAGAGGACATCATCATCATCAACATCTGGAACACTGATTGACACATCTATAAATCATCAACATTTATAGCATGGAGCTGGAGTAACATCATCATCATCAGCAGCAGCAGCATGAGGCTGAAACATCAACGTCAATAGCACGAAAATGGAACAACAACATCATCAACAACACGAGGCTGGAACATCATCATCAACAACATGTGGCAACAGAATGAGGCAGGTGTATTAACAACATCTGTGGTACTCTGACATGCCTTCCTTATTGGACCTTCGGGATCTGCCCAAGAATCATAAGATTCCCTAGGATATTATAGAATCCTAACTGAGCTACCACTACTGACCACAACTTGCATATACATGCACAGGTACTCTGACAGACTGTCCTTATCGGACCTTCGGTATCTGCCCAGGGATGATTAGTCCCCTAGGATATAAAATCCTAACTGAGCTACCTGTTGTTGGTCAGGATACCATAGTATCGTCAACATCACTCCCCCTTTCGAGGGAGGTCCTTTCGGAATACACGAAGCTTGTCTCAGAAGTACTCAAACTTCACATGAGACAGAGGCTTAGTCAACACATCTGCAACCTGCTCATCTGTTCCAACATATTGGAGCTTACAGCTCCCCCCTGCACCATATCACAAATGTAGTGGTACCAGATCTCTATGTGCTTCGACTTATCATGGAACACTAGGTTCTCCGTCATCTTTATACAACTCTGGTTATCACATAGAATCATGGTGGCTTCCATCTCCAGATCGAATAGACCTGTCAACGGCTTCCGAAGCCATATGGCTTCACAACTGGCGGAACATGTTGTAATGTACTCCGCTTATGCCGTGTTGAGCAGTACTGGATTGTTTCCTGATTTGCCATGAAGTCATGGCTAACCCCAAATTGAAACAACATCCTGAAGTGCTCTTTCTGTCTGAAGCACTTCTAGCCCAATCTAAATCAGTATAACCATACAGTTTGAAGTCATGATCTCTAGTATAACAGAGACCATAATCCAACATACCCTTAAGGTATCTCATCACATGCTTTGTAGCTACAAGGTGAACACGTCTGGGCTCCACCAAATACTGACTCAAGGTGTTCACAACAAAGCATATATTTAGCTTGGTATTCGTCAGATACATCAATGAACCAATAATTTGTCTGTATAGAGTAGCATCAACCAACTTTGACGAAGTATCAACCAGGAGATTCAAATTCGTTTCCATGGGTGTGTTCATGGCTTTATATTCCAACATGTCAAATCTCTTTAGTATTTTAACTGCATACTTCTCTGGGCTCTGCTAAACTTTGAGACCTAAGAGGTAATGCATCGGGCCTAGGTCTGTGATGTCCCATCCCCAAGATTAGGCCAGCAGGGAGTGACTCAGTAGTCTATATGTTCCCGTAGACTATAGTCAGGCACAAACAGGGAACCAGATGGNGCAAACACTTTAAACAAGACCATCTACATCAAACCCTAAAACGCATCCAGAAACCCCCAGTGTATCAGATTTGCAGCGAATATCTTGATCATCCGGATCAGGGATATTTCAAGGTCTTTCATCTCAAACTATGCAACGAGCTTCTTCTTGCAATCTGTGATGAGCTTTTCTTCTCCTGTCAAGAATAAATCATCCACATGTTTTTTCCTCTCATCCCCATTCTTCATCACGATCCAATTTATTCTTATATGATTTCATCGTTCTCTCATTTTGTTTGTCATCTTTGGAGATAACTGGGGAAAGATTCGTAAAGGATCGATCGAGTGATCAGGATTCAAAGGATCTTTACAATGAATAAAACGACTTATGTTAATTCAAGTTATTCTTCTAAAAAAGAATAAGATAGAAAAAATGAATAGATAATTGATCCAGATAGAAACGATCCGGATCGGATATCGGGGAATGATCTTCTTATGCTCCGTCTCACTCATTTGGAGCGAACCTTTTTATTTTTTCTCTGAGGATCTTTTTTCTCGGGGTCAAACAATTACACAATAGATAAATTTATGGATCCCATACCTCATTCTATCACTCGTACTTTGATAACTGGCTCATCATTCTTAACCTTGAAGTATAGGTTAGGATCAACTTTACTCTTGGCAAATCCCAAGCTTGTCAGGAAACTATCAATTCTGCCATACCAAGCTCTAGGAGCTTGCTTCAACCCGTACAGAGCTTTCTTCAACTTGCAAACATGAGTCTTTCTATCTTCAACTTCAAACCCTTGTGGTTGTTCTATATACACTTCTTCTTCAATAACACCATTTAAGAAAATTGTTTTCACATCCATCTGGTGCAACTTCCACTTCATTTTGGCTACAAGAGCTATGATGGTTTTGATAGAAGTGTATCTGGCTACATGAGCAAATGTTTCTTCATAGTCAATACCTTTTGAGAAACTCTACAAGCCACAAATCTTGCCTTATGTTTTTCAATACTTCCATCTACTCCCTGTTTTATTTTGTATATCCACTTGGAAGATACCACATCTTTGTTCTTTGGTCTGGGAACTACTTCCCATACATCATTCTTCATAATGGAATGGTATTCTTCTATCATGGCGTCCATCCATTCTTTCTTCTGAACGACTTCCTCAAAGCAAGAAGGTTCCTTTCCTACGAGATCACACATCAAGGCCATATAGCTGGAGAATGGCTTAGGTTTCTTGCTTTGTCTCATGGTTCCTTCTGGGGCACCATACTTCTCTGCATCTTGAATAAGTTCTTTCGCCCAAGCTGGCTTTCTCTTGTGAGAGATCGTCATACAGGGAGGTTCTTGAGATTCTATCATATCACTATCTTCTGGAATCTCATCATCAGGGGTAACTGCAACTTCCTTTACAGGTTCTGCAACTCTGGGAGCTACAGGTTCTTCTTCATATACTTCTTCAAGCTGACATTTCCTTGATCTTTTGAGTGTTGCATCTTCATCAAAGGTTACATCTCTACCGATCTCAATATGATGGTAACCTGGTATGTAAATTCTGAAGGCCTTAGAGACCTCACAGTATCCAACAAATATTCCCTACTTTCCTGAAGGATCCAACTTAGTTCTCTTTTCTTTTAGAATGTGTACAAATATTGGACAACCAAATATTTTTCGATGGCTTACTTTTGGTTTCTTTCCAATGAAATTTTCTTCGGGGGTTTTGAATCCATATTCTGTTGTTCTTGCTGCTTCATCCCACAAGTGCATTTGAAGATCTTGATCATGAATCATAGTCTTTACTACTTCCATAATTGTTCTATTCTTTCTTTCTGCTACACCATTTTGTTGAGGATTATAGGGAGTGGCGAGCTCCCTCTTAATCTCGACATCTCTGTAAGAGTTTCCAAATTCTTTTGAAGTGTACTCTCCTCTATTGTCTGACCTGAGTATCTTGATTTTTCTTTCAGAGAGGTTTTCTACCAAGGCTTTGAAATCCTTGAAATATCCAAGTACTTCATCTTTTGACTTCAAGAAATAAACCCAAGTCTTACAAGAGTAATCATCAATAAAAGATACATAGTATACATACCCGCTTAGAGAGGTTGATGGCATTGGACCGCATAGATCTGAGTGGACAAGTTCCAGAATCCTTCTGCTTTACTGTCGCTCTTTGGAAAAGGATTCTTTATGTTCTTTTCTTGTGCACATCCCTTGCATACACCTTCATGATCAACCTTTAGTTCCGGTAAACCTATAACTACCTTTCTTGCATATGGTAAGGCTTTGTAGTTAATGTGAGCTAGTCTTCTATACCAAAGTTCACAAGGACTTTCAATAGAGTGAGTCAAAGCTACATCTGAGTGACCTTTTAACTTGTACAAACAACCTTCTTCTATTCCAATAACAACTGCATCTTCTATAGTTTTTCCTTTAGACCACATAAGAACTTCACTATCTATGAATGCAACCCTGAAACCTTTCTTATCTAGAGATGAAATAGAAAGTAAGTTCTTTTTCAAGCCTGGTACATAGAGTACATCCTTCATTCTCATCGAAGTTCCTGAATCAAGTTTGTAGGTGGCTTCTCCCATTCCTTTGATTGAGTAGTGATAATCATCTCCCAGTGAAACTTTCTGRGGGTCCTTCTCTATAAGTYTGGAGAGAGTTATCTTCTGACCTGTCATGTGCTTAGATGCRCCACTATCTATGAGCCAAGTATCCTCTCCARGTGTCACAGATCCTGAGAGAGCAGAAAACAAAACATATTCTTCAATCTCTTCTTTAGCTAACTTGTTGGGTGGTTCATCATCTTCAACTGCGTGGGCATGATGTCTTTTGTTMTTTCTTTTCTTGTATTCTTCCCTTCTGGCAGGACAATTCTTAGCAATGTGTCCCATCTTATCACAATGATAACACTGGTAGGAGGATAAATCTTTTTGCCTTCTTTGACCTTTATTATATTTCTAGAATCTCTTCGGAGAGTGAGACTCTTTATGAAWGTGAGTCTCCTTTTGAAAATAAGACTTTCCCTTTCCACCCTTAGCATGAGCAGCTAGGGCWTGATCTTCATCTCTTAATAGGACGGCTTCTCGATTGGCCACTCTTGCTTCTTCTTGAACACATTCTTCCCATAAACTGTCAAATTGGAGTTTCTCTTTTCTTGCACAAATAGTTTGGATGAAGGCATCCCAAGGTCTTGTGAGACCATTAAGAGTTGTCATCACGAGTTCATCTTCATCTAAGTTGTCTCCAATTGCCTTCTGTTGATTTTTTTATGGTTAGCTCATGCACATAGTTTATTTCAATTTAGCATTAACTGAACCATAACCATTTGCAACAACAATACAAGCTGCAGTAAATCAATATCACAAGAAGAATAACCATGCACAAGAACACAAGATGTATCCTGGGAAAACCCTTCTCAGCCAAAGGAAAAACCCAGTAATCCTTTGCTTATATTGCCACGAGAAGATCCACCATCCACCACCAAACCTAGCACAGAATAGGGTGCTGCTACGACTGAGAAAACTAGCTCCTAGAGAAGTGCAAATTGCATTCCTCATAATTTCAGACCAAGCGTTGAGTATGTGTGAAAGAGATATGATCCACAATGGGGATCTATCTCTTATTTATACAATACTTAACTCAACCAAAAGACATGACACTTGGAACAATAGGGCCGACCTGTACAACTTAATAATATAATTAATAATTACACAATGTTAATTAACTTTGCATYGTGGGAATGACTTGTACCCTTTACAACACAATTAGGGTTTTACCAAAGTCTCACTCTCTAACAATATATAAGACTACTCATACATCCTCTAGTGCTCAGCCACTAGGGACATGTCCACCTGTGCTCACCCACAAGGATGCCACTCTCAACAGATTAACTCAACTGAGTCCACAGGAGTACCATCTCGAGCCGACTCAACTAAGTCCATAGGAGTACAAGGCAGGAGACCATCTCAAGCCGACTCAACTGAGTCTAGAGGAGTACAAGGTAGGAGACCATCTCAAGTCATCTCAACTCAGTCCAGAGGAGTAGACAAGAGACCACACGTCATCATAACTCAGTCTAGAGTCTGATGCACACCCATCACATGGGCACACCCAACACATGGACTATTGTCTCAACTTAGTCTAGAGGAGAACGATCTGGAGGATGTTTCATGAAGCTACAATCAACAACGCCTCTAACTATTCCTTGAATTGAGAAACCCTAGAGAAATAGTCTTGAACTGTTTCTCCTTTTTGCATCTTTGTATTCTTGAGTTGGGTTCTCAAGTTTATCTTCCGGTTGATGTTCTTTCCTTCATACATTCTAGTTAGGGAATCAAACATATCTTTTGGAGTATTCTTAGAAGACACTTGAGGGATCAAGTGGTCTTTAATGGAATCTGCAATTATTCTTTTATCCTTAATCATATCCCTTTTGTACTTCTCTTTGGCTGCATTTTCTTCGGGCTCTAGTACATTTTCTTTTATGAATTTTGCAAGGTCATTCTCTTCAAGAATGAGTCCAATTCTGTACTTCCAAGCATGGAAATTTTCCACACCTTCTAACTTGTCAACAAGCTTGGTGCTTGCAGACATCTTGACCTGGAGCTAAGAAAATGACCAGAAAATGAAATTGCTCAAAAAATGAAACTGAGCTTACCAGGAGATGCGTTGGGTTGAGGGGAGTTTGTTGTAGCAGACCGTTTCAGAAAATTCCATGTTTTACCCCTTGAAACTTGATTTGCGCAATTCTGAACTGGTACTTCTAGTATTGGTTTTGGTTTCCTGGTTTTTTGGTACCAGTCAAAACTAGGGTTTGACTTTCCGAAGAATCTAGCCACTGAAAAAGTTCGCTCAAGCTGCCAAAAGATGCGCTAGGGAAAGGCGCACTTCCCAACGTGGTCTTTGGTAAAAAAATCCTCTTCAGTAAAAAGCCCTGATTTTCTTGTATGACAACAAAAATGTCAAGACACCAAGTGAAAGATGCTCTATTCAGTCAAGCTCTGATACCATGTTAAGTTTTTACTGTTGTTTTTAGGTTATTTCCAAATTACATGAGCATTCAATGCATTTCCAAAACAACAGTATAAAGAGGATTACTAAAAGAAACACAATCACAAGGTACGCAACATTTTATCTTGGGAAATCCTCATGGGGGAGAAAACCCAACAAAAACTTCCTCAATAATAGATTGCTAATACAATGCCAAGACTAAGACCAAAACACCAAAGACAGACCAAGACTGAGCATGCGCCTCTTTTGTCCTTCCTCCTGCAACTGCAACTTCCTTCAAGATATGCGCACTAGATGAGTGAGTGAGAGTGTAAATGAGACACCAACCTCACATATAAATACAAGTGTGAGATGGCGCTAGGGTTGTGTCTCTTCACTTGGTTGAGCCGACTTCTCCTAGAAGTGGCTAAAACCACTTTATAATTACTAGGGGCCGACTTTACCTATACCACTATACAAATACAGTTTGACCAATCCACAAAAGGGGATATGACCTTATACAAGACCCAACTTGATCAATCCACAAAAGGGGATTTGATCTATAAAATAATAACTCAAATATAATTAGAATATTCTTCGAAGTTACAATATTTCAACATAGACAAGAGGGAAAGGGTGATACTAATGACGAGGATCCCAATATAAGTGATGGTACAACATTGCTTGTCATTTAAATGTTCTTTCTCATCTATTCATGATGCTTTCTTTCAAAATTTCAATAATTTTTTGGAATCATGGTTTGGAATTCTTAAAATATAATTATTTCACTAAAGTTTAAATATTTTATGCATTTTTTGGTAAACCGAGTCATTGAAATCAGATCGGTCCGTGTCAATCCGAGTTTTAAAACATTGGATAAATCCTAGGTATTTGTTTACGAAAGAGGGACAAAATGGATACATCATCAAAGTATGGGCATTCAGTGATCACTTCGGTTAATAAGCTTTGTTTTAAGGGGATGATTAATGGCTCTTCTGTGACAACCCTAACACATATGCCAACTTTGACTATATGAAGAGGCCCATTGAGAGACAATCATGACATTTGAAATCCATATGTAGTGGGTAGCTGGAATGATAGTGTGGAGTTGTGTGGGTGTGCGAGGCAGATTTTTGGTGCGTTTTAATTTTTTTATTTTTGGGTAAAGATGTTTTAAATGTGGCATTGATATAAATGGCTCAGGTTTCAAGGAATGAAAGGGTGCCCCTCTCAGCCTAGATGATACCTATCTAAAGTTTAAACCAAGGCACTTAGGTAAAGAGGGCACAGATCCCAAAAAACATATTTGATGGATGCATTTTTAAAGGCAATGCTTAGGGAGAATGAGTCAAAGTTGTAAGAAGTGGACCCAAAAATGTTTATTTTAAGGGGTGGGCAGTTAGCCACCTATTAATTAGGATCACTAAAAGAGGATTTCTATGGAATGAGAAGTATAAAAGGAGGAGAGGATGGGGGTCTAGCCCGCCAGGGCTAGTAACAAGATCGAGAGAGCTTCAAGTTTGGAGGACTTTGTAAACATTGTAATGCCTTTCATTTCTACTCTTATTCTGTAGATCATTAAATTTTTCTGTAGTCATGGTTATTAGTGTATCATCTTGTCTCTGCTCTTCCTATGGTCAAATTTGTCATCCTTTGCAGGGTTTAGGGCTGGGAAAAGTTTTGTAGTGTGACCTTCCCAGCCCTAAACTCTGCATCTGAGAATTTGATTCATAACAGGATGGATTATTTGGCTTACATGGTTCATGAATGGTTTTGACTGAGTTGGAATTTGGCTTTTTTCCAAGCAGCTTTCATTTTGCAACATTTTCGTTATTTGGTTGATTAGCTTGATACGCTGGATCTAATTGTCAGATCAACTTATTAATATTCTTCATCATCATATTTAGGCTTCTTTGTGAGGCTCATTGATAGGTCTTTAGTAGTAACATTAGGCGTTCCCTCGAGTTGGAAAAGAACCATCCTAAAGTTAGATGAATGTTGTTGTGGTGACAGAGGGCAGCTTCCTATATAACACTAACGGTTGCACAACCTCACATTTCAATGTAGGTTCGTCTCACAGTATTCTGTGAGGAGATTCCAGTTGCACGTAGATCCCACATCCTATGTTTTTGTTTGCTGGACTGCAGACACCACCAACCAAAATCGGGGACAATTTTCTTTCAAAGAGGAGAAATTGGTGAGACTTGTTCCATAAGTTCCAAGCGGACTTAGTTATACCATGTATTATAATTTACATTTGTTATTTACACACGTTTCACTTTATTTTTCTTATCTCATTGTACATAATTCATGGGGGACTTTCTCACACTTGATTTGTTAATATTATGGTAGCTGCGGGAGGTATTTACCTCCACGTGTGAACCTGACGAGAATAGAAGACTCCGGGAAGCAAGAGAAACCCTAATGAGTTGGTTAATAACCCTAGAAGCCTTGTCGACTCAAGAAGATAATTTATATTAGGTTATTAGCCTCCAAGAGAAGAAGTCGGCCAGAAATAATAATAATATACTGAACAAACACTTATCCAGAAAGATAAGTCGGCCCCAACAAAACTAGCAGAACTACTATAAATACAGGGCGTCAGTTCTCATTTGTAGCATCTCAGAATTGCAGTTTTCCCAGTTGGTACGCACTACAGTTACAGTCTTGTGCGCGGGTTTGGAGGAGAGTTGCAGGTACAGCTGCAACAACAACTAGTTCTCAGTATTGGCTTGAATATCTCTTGGCTAGGATTTGGACTATCTGATCAGCTTTTTGTGATGCGCTATCCTTAGGGAATGATGCGCTACCCTTTGTTTGGCTATCTAGCCTAGGGTTTGCTTCCGGAGGAATTCTCAGTCAAGGTTAAGGTTCTCAGATGGAGGCTTCGGCCTATGGTTGGGTGACGAAGGTATCGTCAATGGTAAACGAGCACACCATCTTCTATATTCTAACATGATCATCCACTGGAATATTTATATTTAATTGTAACCCTAGGGGACCATCACTCTCCACCAATTTTGTACCTCTATAAATAGATAATATAATGAAGAGTGTACCATATATGTGTTCATTACAAAAATATATTTTCTACTTGCATGCCTGATCTCTTGGGTTTTCTATTCTTGTATGTGAGGCTTTGCATTGTTGTTTTTTGCTTATATTAGTTGCACAATATAGGATATTTGATATTGTTTCCCTCCATGCTGTTGAATTTCTGTAAACCCAGCACCAGCAGATTATTTCAAATAAAACAGATTTATTGAATAAAAAACAAAGCCAGGTTACTCAACGAAAATAAGCAAAAGCATAAATAACAGAAACCAAACACATTGCCTACGAGATTCGGGTAAATAACCCTTGGAAAAACCATTGCGGGAAAACCAGTTCTAAGTTTGATTTTATTGCTAAAAATCTTGGGCTCTCGTCCTGGGTAAATGGCCCATTAGAGGATTACAATGCAGCAATAGCCTAGCCCACTTGGCTGCTATCTCCTTGCTCCCTCTTTGCACACTTCCTCAGCCCTGCCCACTCAGACACAAGTACATGAGCAAGACTTCCTCTTGCTCCTATGCACTCATTGTGTGTCTCTCACTCTCCTTAGATCTACTTTTGTAATCTCCTAATGACTAAAACCCTAACCCTAGATCTCCAATGGTCAAGATTAGATCTTGCCCCTATTGTAAAGTTGAGTCACTCAACTTTACAAAAAGTCACTTTAGTCATTAAATACAAAAGGTACTTTATAAAATCACTTTACAAAGTCACTATCTAGAGAGTTTTCCTCGGACACCTCCGCATGCTAGACACCGTCAATGCAGAAGTAACTGTCCGAGCTACCCGAAAAGCTAACACATGCTACAATTGTCATTTGCCATTAAAGTCGGATTAATATGGGGTGGTGTTGAGGATTAATGAATGTGTTGAAGTCAATACAATCAGTACCTCTAGAGCAGCTTGGTACATCCCTTGGCACCCACTATACCTCTAAAAGGACTAGTACTAGTCCCCACCTCTCAACTCGAAGGAGCAAGAGTGCAAGACACTAGGCTTCATTTCTATCTTTTTCTGCTCTAGAGTTCCCACGCAAGGATATGCTTTTATCTGCTACAACAAATTAATTAAGGATCGAGATCATTGATTAGACAAAGTACGACTTCAACTGAGAGTGCAAGACACTAGGCTTATTTTCTATCTATTGCTGCTCTAGAGTTCCCAATTAAGGATATGCTTTTATCTGCAGCAACAAATTAATTAAGGATCAAGATCATTGATTAGACAAAGTACGACTTCAATGGACTGATGTTGAGATCATCTTAAACAAAAAGTCGAAACAGAGTTTATGAACTAGGGTATATTACAACTCAATATACATATCAATGCTCATTTGTTAACTCCTACACAATAGATATCATTTCAACTTGATGAGTACAAAGGTAGTTCTCATCCTATGGGTATGATTTAGGTTACGACTTATCATCTGAAAAAGAAAGTATTGTCCATCATAGAATAAAGCAATTCCTCTCAATCAATCTCCATGTTGTTAATGTTGTTGTAGGACATCTAGTGTTCTTATAAGGACTTAATATGTCGGATTCATTCAATAGTGTGAGAGTTTTCAGCTAAATATCCAACACTTAACCATAATCGTATAACAATTTTTTATGGAGGAGCATCCATGAAATGTTTAAGTGAGAGCATGGATAGTGCACACTAGGAGATGATGAAAGAACAAAAGAATTAGCGTAAGTGCAACAAGGTGTGTATGTGTGGAGCTAGAATGATGCAATGCATAGTTTTGGCACAAATGAAGAAAGTGCATGAAAGATGGTCAAGGAGAAGTATGCAAGGAATAGTGCGGTTGACATAGAACAACACAACAGGAATACAACATGACAAAGAACAACCATCAACGTGACATAGATGGACAATGTGTTGAAGGGAGATTAAAGGTTGTGACAGAGGGAAGTTGAAGTGAACAACCATAGCTGGATCTGAACAATTAGATGAGGAATTGGAGAACTGAAGAGGAAGTTGAGGAATCAGACTAGAAGAATAAATAAGAGGATATGTGTTATAAGTAAGGTTAGATGGTCATAACTAAGTTGGATAGAGAAGATGTGTTAGTGGGTCGGCCAAGAGCCAAGTAGTAGAGAAGAGAGTCGAGAGTTCCTAATTGTAATATGTAAATATGTAGTTCAACCATTAATATATGAGTAGACCTTTGCCTGACTGTAATCTAGTTATGTAAATGAATGTATGTTTTATCGCATTAGCACCATCTCTCGATGACCATAGTATTGCAGGGCATACTGCAATAGAGGTGAGATTTAGGACATTACTATTTCTTGAGTTTTGGTGCACCTTGGGAAGTGGTCCCCTTGTGGTTTTGGGTCTCTAATCACAAGTGGGAAATACATTGGGACTATGTACCTTGTACTTTATGTCTAATTCCACTTTGACTTCACTTAAGTCAAAAATGTTGGAATTTTGTCACTTAAGGCAAAAGTGACATTTTATTCACTAGGTGGGTGAATGAAGGGACAT
>JASDQU010248646.1:0-10868 GCA_032191745.1 Picea mariana
CATCTTAATAGAAATACTATTTTCTCATCCAATTCATATCTTGTGAATATTTTAATTGTTATTCCATGGGCGTATTTTTTATGAATATTGATGGATTATGCTATTGAATGTGCTAACATTATCTATTATCACCATATTCTTGCGTTTCTTGGTTGTTGAGAACTAGTTGCAGGTATATCGCTTTGGGTCAAGTCATCAACGGTGGACTTCATCAAATGTTTGGATGAGGTAGGACTTTTATCTTGTCTTGCTAGCATATTTGTTTATATAGCATACTTGATATTAGAGTTGATTTTTGCAGTCATTTCCGTCTGTTGTGGTTTACCCCTAGCCATAGAGATATTTTCCTCATAACAGAATTGGCGACCATACTGGGGATTGATTCTTCTTTCTCAGGGTTTGGAGTGTTTTTCTCCTTAGATTGTTCTTGTTTATATTGAGTTTCTTCTCATATGGTTGCTTGTCTGAGTCTCTTAGCCTTCTCCTTGGCCTGGTTGTGTTTTGACACTTATACGTGGTTTTTTTCTTGACAGTCACATACATACGCGTGTTGTCCTTCTGCAAGAGGCGTACATATGCGCTTTTCCCCTGAACAATTGCGTACATCACCCTTTGTTTTTTGGTTGCTGGGTTTGATGGTTGCTAGATAGGTTTTGATGATTGTTGAGTCTTCTTGGGTCTCTATGGTGACTCTTAAGTGTCTGTGGAGTGAAAGGAAACCTGTCTTTGGTTTAATTTTTGGACGATGCCTTTCTCATCATCTTTTTCATTTGATTGTCCTTGCATCTTGGGCTGGGTGTTTTATTCCTTGATATCCTATTTGGTTTGTCTCTATTTACACACAATAGAGTCTTTATATCAAGTTGTTGTTCAGTCTTTTAATTTTCATTCTCTGATATTAAAAATACAAAAATATTATGCATTTTACATTGATTCGCATTTTGATCTCTTGAGTCTTTGTCATTTATCTTAGTGCATGTAAAGAAAGATTGCATTTTATTTAGAATTGCAAAACTGAATTGAGAATTGTATTTTGAAAAGCATATCATTTATTGGAAATTGAAGTTAGGAATTTGCATTGTATTCATATTCATTTATTTTACTTGTTGAGTCATAACATCACTAGTTTCATGACCACACCTTTTGAGTAAACAAGGTGATGCAGGAGCATCGCAATCACATCAAAAGGAAGCGGACGTGGAATTGGAATCAACACCTCAACACATCGAAGGAGCCAAACTGACCTTAATCATCTTGGTAGCGGTCTGAAGATCTTTTTGATTTTCTGGTTAATTTATTAATTGTATGTAAAGTCGGGCCATTGTTTGAAGTGACAGAATGATTGTAAATCCTTTACATGACTGTAAATGCATTACAGGTGTGGGATATTAGCCCTGATTAGTCATTAGGTTGCATTAATTGAGTAGGTAACCACTTGAACATAAGGTAATAGTATTTAGGTAGGAGAAAGGAGAGTGAGGAAGCTCTGGGTCCTTAGACAATTTTTCATTCTAATAGTTGTGAAGGAGATAGCTACTGTAATTATGTTTTCTTTTGAAATGAATAGAACAGAGGAAATTGACCCAAATACATAGTGTTTATATTGTTATGGTTTGACTATGTTGTTATGGGTTTGTGAATGGATAATGTTCATAGTGAATGAATGAATAATTGAATGAGTTCAATTGTTTCTCTTTTGTAAGATTATGCAAGGAGTGCATGCAGAGCACAAGGAGTGCATGTGAAGAAGTCGTTTTCAACTTAAAGCTCAGAAGAGATAGAGGGGAAATTTCATATGCAGAGTGTGCATATTGAGTGCAAGGAGAGCATATAGAAACCAACTTGTGTTAAGTTTGAAAGCTCAGGAGGTTGAGCGTAGAGTATGCTAGGAGGGTGTCCGAAAGTCTTTTGAAAAAGACACAGAGTGCAAGTGTGCACTAAGGGGCAATATTTAAATTTCATTTTCTAGAAGTTCAGGAGGATTAGTTGTTTTAAGTATCGAGAGGAAACACTTAGAAAAGTTTCTAAGTTTTGAAGAGTTGAAGTGCTCAAAGGTGGAGCACAAAAAATTGAAGTTTGCAGAAAGAACAAGTACAGAGAATTGAGCGGGAGAAATCCTTCAGAAAATAATTTTGAATATTGGACAAGATCGAGGGTCGAGATTCATTCAGAAAGAGATGAAATCTTTTGAGCCATTAGATCTCGGATAAGTAGCGCACTGGTTAGTCATGAGGAATTATCGGAATTTTGCAAAACCAAAGGATTTGTAAGAAGCAGGGTGAAATTCATGAAACCCCAAAACGTGAAATCCCGAAATCATCAGGACCGTCCGTTAAAAGGGGACATGTGGCAAGAGATCATCATTTTGATAACTCAAAGAGTGGAAAGGTCAAAGGGAGGAGTTCTGAGAATTCGTGAAATGCGAAATTTCGACTTGATAGCATCCGTTGGATGGAGAGTTATTGTGGACTGTTGATCTGATCCGAATATTTCACAATTTCGGGTATGGGAGGATTGAGAGAATGCAGGTCAATCACATCGGGAGTTCCCAATACGTGAAATCCCGACGCACTCGGAAGGATTGGCCCCGGGTCATAGTGAAGGGTCATATGGGTGAAGGATAATGGAGGAGGTAGAATGTGCTAGGCCCTTGTCAGAATTTTGGGACTCAGAAGTTTGAAGAACAGAGAATCAGTTAACCCATATAGCCGATAAGGGAAATTGTGATGCGCCTTTTTTGAATAAGTATGTGGTAACAAGGCGTGATCACGTGGAAAATACCGGCGCTTAGCGCTTGTGCATGCGGGTGGAAATTTGCAAATACCTATGGATTGTTTCTTAAAGGTTCCAACAGGGAATCGAAGACTGTTTCAATTCAGTCTTGAGAATATCCTAATACCGGGAGGTCGCACAGCCCTTAGAGAAGAGGGGGTTTGCATCAAGTTGTATCAGAGCCTAAAAAAAGTTTGAAGTTGAACTCAGTGTGTTAGGAACAGTTGACGTGATGTCGTCGAGGATACGCACAGGACCACCTATAGGAAACCATGTTGTAGGAAGAAAAGTGAGAGAAATTCGCGCAAGGTTAGAAGCAATGGAAGCAATGCAAAGGATAACACCCGCCGTTGAAGATGTCAATGATGCAGAAAGAGAATAAATAGAAGTTGAAGAAGTTATAGGGGAAGATGCAGCTGAAGAACGCTTACTAAAAGTTGTTGTGAAGTTGGGAGCTAGAGAAAAGATGGACATCCCAATGTATGAAGGTAAATTGGATGTTGAAGAGTTATTGGACTGGATAAGGTCCCTGGATAAGTATTTCGACTATGAAGATGTTGAGGAAGGAAGGAAGGTGAGACATGCTGTCATGAGATTAAAAGGACATGCAACATTGTGGTGGGATGAACTGCAGGTAGAAAGAAAGAGCAAAGGTAAACAAAATATAAAGAATTGGGACAAGATGGTAGCCAAATTGAAGGCTAAATTCATACCTAGGGATTACTAGATAGAGTTGTTTGGAAAATTGTAGAGCCTGAGACAGAGGGGTCTGACAGTTAAAGAGTATACAGAATAATTTTATAGGCTGAATATCATGACTGGACAAATAGAGAAGGATGATGAAAAAGTTGCCAGGTATATAAATGGTTTGAGGTATGAAATTCAGGATGAAATCAGTATGATGACTGTGAGGATAGTGGAAGATGATTATCAGATTGCACTGAAGGCAGAAGAATAGTTGGCCAGAAACCAGAGTCAGAGGAACAAAAGCAGAGGCTTAAATAGAGGTAAGGGAGTTGTCTATGATAAGGCACCAAAATCTATGGATGAGAATGAGAAATCATATGGTCGTTTTGAAAGAGGAGGAAGTTCCCAAAGAAGACTGTTTGGTGGGAGAAATTATTTTCCTTGAATAAGAGGAAGAAGTAGAGGAGGTGGATTTAGATGTTATGCCTGTGGAAAGATAGGATATATGTCTTGGGAATGTCCCGAGAGGAAGAGAGAAGGAAGAGGATAAGCACACATTTTTGAAGCCCAGAAGAATGTCGAAGCAGAGGCAGCAAAAGGAGGAAAAAATATTATAATGAGGAAACTTATTATAAAGTCGGAGAAAGAAACATAAGACTCAGTTCAGTGAACGAGGTTGTTCAATACTGCTTGTAAGACAAAGGAAAAAGTTTGCAAGATGATTATAGATAGTGGGAGTACTGATAATTTAGTGTCAACGAAGATGGTGGATAAGCTGAAGCTAGAGACAAATGCACACCCAAGTCCATACAAAGTATCGTGGTTGCAAAAAGGACATCAAGTAATGGTAAGTCAACAATTTAAAATAGGAGGCTATAAAGATGAGATTCTGTGTGATGTAATTCCTATGGATGTTTGTCATATTTTGTTGGGGAGATCATTGCATTTTTATAGGAATGTTATTCATGATGGGAGGAAAAATACTTATACTCTGGAAAAGAATGGTAGAACCCACATGTTACTGCCAATAGAAGAGAAGAAAGAAAAGGAAGAAGCCATCACAAGAATACTTCTCAAGAGTGGGAAGGAACTCTTGAAAGAGATCAAGAAAGATTAGGAAATGCAATTTGTTGTAGTAAGGAAGCCAAGATTTATCCTTACCAATACTTTTGTGGATGATTTACCTGAAGAAACCCAAGAATTGTTGGAGAATTTTGCTGACATAGTAGTGGATGAATTGCCTCACTCATTACCACCTATTAGGAGTATTAGCCATCATATTGACTTGATCCCAGGAGCCAGTTTTCTAGATAAAGAAGCTTATATGTTGACACTTTGAGAGAATGAAGAAGTTAATAAGCATGTTCAAGAATTGTTGGATAAAGGTTTATTCAGGGAAATTATAATCTCATGTGTAGTGCCAACTGTATTGAGTCCAAAGAAGGATGGGGGATGGAGAATGTGTACATATTACAGAGCCATCAAGAAGATTACCATCAGGTATAGATTTTATTTACCCATGATGGATGATTTTATGGATTGTTTGAGTGGAGCAAACTATTTTTCAAAAATAGACTTGAAGATTGGATATCATCAGATAAGAATGAGAGAGGGAGATGAGTGGAAGACATCATTCAAGACAAATGAAGGTTTGTTTGAATGGATAGTCATGCCATTTGGATTGACAAATTATCCAAGTACATTTATGAGGTTGATGAATGAAGTGTTGAAGGAATTCATAGGTAAATTTGTCATTGTATATTTGGATGATATATTAGTTTTCAACAAAATAGAGGAAGAACATTTAAGGCACTTGACATTAGTGATGAGGAGATTGCAGAAATAAAAGTTGTTAATAAACTTTAAGAAAATTTATTTTATGAAGACAGAGCTCATATATTTGGGTTTTGTGATCTCTTCAAATGAATTGAAGATGGATCCAGAAAAGGTGAGAGCAATCAAAGAATGGCCGTCACCCAGGAGCATATTTGAGGTGATACGTTTTCATGGGTTAGAAAGCTTTTATAGAAAGTTTATCATGAATTTTAGTGGTATATGTGCACCCATGATGGATATTGTTAAGAAGAAACATAAGTCTTTTAATTGGACAGAGGAGGCTGAGAAAATATTCAGAGTGTTGAAAAATAAGATAACAGAACAACCAATTCTGGTTTTACCAGATTTTGGAAAGACATTTTAGGTGAGGTGTGATGCAAGTGGAATAACCATTGGAGAAGTTTTGAGTCAAGATAATAGGCCAGTTGATTATTTTAGTGAGAAGTTGAATGATGCTAAGGAGAAATAATCTACATATGACAAGGAATTTTATGCAGTGATTCAAGCTTTGAAAAAATGGAGACATTTTTTAATTCCAAAGGAGTTTGTCTTGTATAGTGATAACCAAGCTTTGCAATTTATTACTAGGCAAGAAAAGTTGAATCAGAGACATGCTAAGTGGGTAGAATTCATGCAGAATTTTACTTTTGTCATTAAACATATTTTTGGAAGTGCTAACAAAGTTGCATATGCCTTGAGCAGCAGAGGTTTAGTTATACAGGAATTTCAAGTGAAGACCTTAGGGTTTGAGCACCTTAAGGAAATGTATCAGAAAGATTTAGATTTTAAGGAGGCTTATGAAGCATATGGAAATCCTTTGTTGAGGGATAACAACTCATGGTCAAAATATTTGATCCAGGATGGATTATTGTTTAAAGGAAGCCAATTGTACATACCAAGATGTTCAATGAGAGATAATTTGTTGAAAGAAAAGCATAGTGGAGGTTTAGCTAGACATTTTGGTCAGGACAAAACATTTTCACAACTGAGTAGTTTGTATTATTGGCCAGGTATGAGGGCAGACATGAAGAAATTTGTAGACCGATGTAAGATTTGTCAACATGCAAAAGCAAAGAGACAAAACACTGGTTTGTATCAGCCATTGCCTATTCCAGAAATACCTTGGGATGCAATTAGTATGGATTTTGTATTGGGATTACCTAGAACCCGGAAGGGAAGTTATTCCATATTTTTTTTGGTCGATAGATTTTCCAAGATGGAAGATTTCATACCATGCCATAAGACAAATGTCTCTACACACATAAGAAATTTGTTTTTCAGAGAAGTTGTGAGATTACATGGATTGCCCAGAAGCATAGTTTCAGACAAGGATACTAAGTTTGTGGGACACTTTTTGAGGACTCTATGGAAGAGGCTGGGAACAAGTTTATCTTTTAGTTCAACATATCACCCTTAGACAAACGGAAAGACCGAAGTGGTGAACGAAAGTTTGGGAAATTTTTTAAGGAGTTTAGTCATTGAACAAGGTCGTCAGTGGGATCAGATTCTGGCATAGGCAAAATTTGCATTTAACAATTCAGTTAATAGAAAAATTCCATTCGAGATAGTATATGGAAGACATTTGAGAGGGGTTGCACAATTGAAAGAATTGAAACAAGATGAATTCAGGAGCGCTGGAGAATAATATTTTTCTACAGAAATGCAAAGACTTCATGATCAAGTTAAGAGGCAGATACATGATAGTAATCGAAAGTATAAGGACATAGTTGATCAGAAAAGAAGAGAAGTTCAATTTGAAGTGGGAGATGAAGTTTTATATCATTTGAGAAAGGAAAGGTTTCCAAGAGGAACATATAAAAATTTGAAGATGAAGAAGATAGGACCATGCAAGATCCTTAGAAAATTTGCAGCAAATGCTTATGAAATTGAGTTGCTATATAATGTTGGGATATCAATGATATTCAATGTTGCGGATTTGTATCCTTATAACATAGATGATACAGGAGAATTGGATGATCAGGAAGAGATTCTATGGGAAGAAAATATGCCCATAGTAGAAAAACCTTAGATGGAGAAACTTTTAGAACAAAGAGTTGGAAGGAAAACCAAAAGAAAGATGTATCCTAAATATTTAGTGAAATGGAAGGATCACCCTGTGGAAGATTCAAGTTGGGTAACTGAACCTGATATTTTGAAACATGGTAAAATAGTGCCAGAGCTCACGGACAAGATTCCATGAATATTTTGGCCAGAGGAGTATGATGCAGGAGCATTGCAATCACATCGAAAGGAAGCGGACATGGAATTGGAATCGACACCTCAACACATCGAAGGAGCCAAAACAACCTTAATAAGTTTGGTAGCTATGTGAAGATATTTTTGATTTTATCGTTAATTTATTAACTATATGTAAATTCGGGCCACCATTTGAAGTGACGGAACGATTGTAAATCCTTTACACGACTGTAAATGTATTACATGTGTGGTATATTAGCCCTGATTAGTCATTAGATTGCATTAATTGAGTAGGTAACCACTTGAATAGAAGGTAATAGTATTTAGGTAGGAGGAAGGAGAGCGAGGAAGCTTTGGGTCCTTAGAAAAGTTTTCATTGTAATAGTTGTGAAGGAGATAACTACTGTAATTATGTTTTCTTCTGAAATGAATAGAACAAAGGAAATTGACCCAAATACACAGTGTTGATATTGTTATGGTTTGACTGTGTTGTTATGGGTTTGTGAATGGATGATGTTCATAGTGAATGAATGAATAATTGAATGAGTTCAATTGTTTCTCTTTTGTAAGATTATGCAAGGAGTGCATGCAGAGCACAAGGAGTGCGTGTGAAGAAGTCTTTTTCGACTTAAAGATCAAAAGAGATAGAGGGGAAATTTTGTATGTAGATTGTGCATATTGAGCGCAAGGAGAGCATATAGAAACAAACTTGTGTTAAGTTTGAAAGCTCAGGAGGTTGAGTGCAGAGTATTCCAGGAGGGAATTAGAAAGTCTTTTGAAAAAGACACAGAGTGAAAGTGTGTGCTAAGGGGCGAGATTTAAATTTCATTTGCCAGAAGTTCAAGAGGAGTAGTGGTTTTAAGTCTCGAGAGGAAACACTTAGAAAAGTTTCTAAGTTTTGAAGAGTTGAAATGCTCAAAGGTGGAGTGCAAAAAATTGAAGTTCGAAGAAAGAGCAAGTATGGAGAATTGAGCGGGAGAAATCCTTCAGAAAATAATTTTGAAGATTGGACAAGATAGAGAGTCAAGATCCATTCAGAAAGAGCCAAAATATTTCAAGTCGTTAGATCTTGGAGAAGTAGTGCACTTGTTAGTCATGAGGAATTATCTGAATTTCACAAAACCAAAGGATTTGGAGGAAGCAGAGTGAAATTTGTGAAACCCCGAAACACGAAATCCCGAAATCATCGAGACCGTCCGTTGAAAGGGGACACATGGAAAGACATAAGAATTTCACTGACTCGTAGAGTGGAAAGGTCAAAGGGAGGAGTTGTGAGAATTCAGGTATCGGAGGATCAGGAGAATGGAGGTCAATCGCATCGGGAGTTCCCGATACACAAAATCCCAATGCCCTCAGAAGGATTGACCCCAAGTCATAGTGAAGGGTCATATGGGTGAAAGATAAGGGAGGAGCTACCATGTGCTAGGCCCTTGTCAGAATTTCGGGACTCGGGAGTTTGAAGGATGGAGAGTCGATTGACCCATATAGCCGATACGCAAAATCACAATGCACCTTTTTCGAATAAGCGTGTGGTCACAAGGCATGATCATGTGGAAAAGACCGATGCTTAGCACTTGTGCACGTAGGTGGAAATTTGCAAAGACCTGTGGATTGTTTCTTAAAGGTTCCAGCATGGAGTCGAAGACTGTTTCAATTCAGTCTTGAGAAGATCCTAAGACCGGGAGGTCGCGCAACCCTTGGAGAAGAGGGGGTATGCATCACAAGGCCATTAAAAGTAACGCTATAATTTAAAATTGAGTAGTAACAATTTTATTTTTCTAGGGTGCAAAAACTAGCTTAGGATTTAGAGCCTTGGAATAGGATTTTGTGAGTAAACTTCTCCAAGGCTATTAAATAAACATATGTGTCTGAATAAGGGAGTGGATAAATCCATAGTATAATCAGTAATATCAAGAGGCTCCACTTACAATGGATTTAAGCACAAGGTCGTGTGAGGTTGGTTGAAGGGATATCCCCCTGATACCTTCTTAGTGTTAGATATATTTATGGGGATCTATTAGTATATGGGGATCTTGCTAGTGCCTTTACCTCTATGAGAGGCGGTGCTTTCAAGGTTTCCGGCTTTGTTACCTTGCCCATATGGTGGACCTACCTTACAACTGTTTTCCTGTGCATTGATTATACCATGGTTTCTTAGTTTCTTGACTTAGGTGCCACATAGGTTACTTACAGGGGTTATTCTGCAGGTACCTTGGGTCAGATAAGGCTTGGACAACACACATCCTTTATGGAGGATTAGCTCTCCAGGGGGATCTGTCCGAATGGATTTTAAGCCCATGAGGGCCCTTATAACTGATTTTTTTTCCTCCCGTCTTTAACAGAGGAGTCTATGGCCCTTCTTGGGCAAGGCATACCTATTTTAGAGAGGGAGGTCCCTTTCAGCCACTTTATCCTGTTAGTGTGCATATTGGTCATTTGATTGTTTTTGGTGTGCTCTTTGATTACTAGTTGGCCTTAGGATTTGTTTTCTATATCTCAAGTCTTGAGTCATTGTGGAGCCAGACCATCTTTCCAGCGGGTCTCGCCGCTTGTTATAGTTGCCACCGCATTTTGAGTCTTTGCCTTATAAAAGGTGTAGATTTATCGAACGTGGTACACACACCTTCACTTGTCAGACTTTTGATTATACAAGGATGAGTATTGAACCGAGTCATCAAGATACTAGGAGCCCTTCGACTCCCACACCTACTATAGTTAACGGTACCCCTTCGACTCCTTCAATCACAATGGTTGTAGTGTCAGAGGAATCTATTAGAACCATTTCCCTTCCTATAGTGAATACTCAACCTATAGCCACAAACCCATTTGGGTCTCTTGGTCACTCACCGGGCTATAATGTTCAGTCCATCCCTATGGTGTCATGTCCCCAAGGCCAAGCCCTGCTGTAAATCATGTTTCTAAAATGAATTGTAATTTTGTTTTATAGGTTGGTGAGCCAAGTTTATATAAGTTGGTGGGCTTATGTGATTGTTAGGCTAGAGAGCCTAAGTGTTGAAGGCCAAGAGCTTTATTATGTACATGTATCTATGCACATTATTAATAAAAATATAAACACCACCGCGTGTAGACCGACCATGATGAATGAGTGATGGGGGACTAAGCTTCCACAGAGTGGGCAAGAGATTATGGGATGGAAGGTGGGAAAAGGGACTAAGTGTTGAGACTAGGGGCTTAAGTCCTTAGGGAATAATATTTTAATATTATTCCAAAAGACATGTGAAATATATGTTTTGTCCTAAGATCCTAGAGAGGAATGCATGCTGATGGAGTGCATGCAACTTCATGGGTGACATGTGTCAACCCAGGCACATGCATTTTTACCCAAATATTGAGCTGTGGAAGGGGTTGGTCCTCCA
>JASDQU010248647.1:0-29384 GCA_032191745.1 Picea mariana
TTACCCCCAAACCCCCCCAATTCTCCAGTTCATTTTCCTACAAAACTTTTACGCCCAACTGTCGTTTTTAACCCACAATATCTTGATATTTGGTTTATGTCAAGCGAACCATCACAATCCCCTTGCATCAATCCCCCTACTTCTTTACCGCCAGGAGAAAACGACACTATGAAAGTCACTGATGTCACTCCTCTTGATCCCCTATATTCACAACAGTTTCACTGCGATGAAGATATCCTCAAGGAATTAACTACCCCCGATTTCCCACGGGATGCGCTCCACCACAGAGTGCTCTTTCTTTCATAGGAAGCCTTCATTCCTCCTAACCAACACCCCATATATGCATTCTAAACCAAATATTACTTCGTCGTTGCAGTCAATTACTTCACCAAGTGGGTTGAAGCCATGCCTACCTTCAACAACACCGCCGAGACTGCAGCGTGTTTTTTCTGTAATCACATAATTTCCCTCTTGGAGTACCGCTATAGCTAGTCTCTGATCATGGGAAACATTTCGAGAATGATATTTTCATCGAACTCTCATCCAGGTTAGGCTTCTCCCATGAGTTTTCCTCCCCATACTACCCTTATTCAAATGGGCAGGTCGAAGCAGTCAATAAAGTCCTGAAAACCATGTTGCAGTGCACAGTTAACAAACATAAGACAAATTGGCATCATATGTTATTTTCCGCACTATGGGCTTATCACACGACAATCAAAACTACCACTTGTTTCACATATTTTCATCTAGTCCACAGGGTTGAGGAGACTCTTCCCATCGAGTGCAAAATTCCCACCTTACGCACCGCTATTGAGCTATTACCTGACACTTCTCCAATAGAGCAGCTTTTGCTAAACTTAGAGTCCCTAGATGAGGTTTGTCGATCTTCATTACAGAACAATGAGGCAGCCAAAAAATGGTCAAATTCCACCTTTGATCGCCATGTGAACCTTCACTCATTAAACAAAGGTGACCTCATCCTCGCTTACGATATTGCTCACAATACCCTCGGCCATGGAAAATTCGAGTCACTATGGCATGGACCTTATATCATCCAACATCGCCTTACTAAAGGCATGTACATTCCGGCCTCCCTCGAAAGCCACCCTTCTCAAAGAGCCCACCATGACAGTCCCCAGGCCACTTTCCATCCTTAGCCTCGGGGGACATTTTTTTTCATATTCCACTCAGGTACACATGCTTACATTACTGAATAACTGCTATATGATATTTCTCTTCAGATATTGTTCACGTTGGGTATTATTTTTACATGTGTGAAAGTACTTTATCATCATACCTCAACAGTCTTCCTTCAGGTATATACTCAACACTGGAATGTAGTCATTCCCTCTGAATATCAAGATGCATCTCCCAGTCACACCCTCTGAGTTTTGCCTCTAAGATCTCTATATCGAGCTCTGCAATACCATCACCTCCACCACATTTCGGTACTGTCACTCGGTAGCACTCTCACCGACATGATTTGTCCCATTCATCGTCCCCCCAGGCACTTTGACACTCATGTTGTTCTCACCGTTTAGGGATGGGAGTCCCGATAGTCTTACATCATGTCATGAATCAACCACATACTCCTTCTCCTCATTTTTCTATCCTACCCAATGGACTCCCAAGGCACTTCCTCACGGTTTTATTTTGACTGCACTCCCGCAGCATCATTAACCATCCATTTCATCCACCATCAATTTGCCCATTTGCAGATTTCCCTCCATACATTTCTCTAATACAGAAACCCGCCTATGGGGCCCCAAACCTCCACTTGTTTCCCAAACAACTTGGGCCACCCTCAGGCCAAGCCATCTTACACTAGGGCACCCGTTTCTGTATCTACATTATTATCCCACCTTATTTTTTTATTCTTTTGGTAATTGTACAAATCCGTTGTTTCTGTCATTTTACATAGCTTTTTGTCGTCACATTTGGCGACCTTCTTCCTTTTTGGAAAACGCAACCCATTTCGCCCTTGGTTGGGGCATTCCTTATCACCTACTCCTGTTGACATCGTCCATAAACCCCGAGTATCCCACAGTCCACCTACCTCTTCTCTCTGAGTTTGTTCTCTTTGTCCTGCCTCTGGCACAACTTATCCCACATCTGGTTGTCCCCTTGACACTCGACCTAGTTTTACAGTTTCTTCCACTTATAATTCACATATATCCCCAGCCAAGGGCAGTATTGAGTCTCACCACATATTGAATTCGTCCATGTACCTCATCAGTTATTGATCTCATCCAGTGGATTTCAAGAAGCCCTTTTCTTCTTGGAGTCACGTCTCCCCTTTTGTCGACATCAGCACAGTTTCCAGAAGGGCAATAGTATATTGACTCTCATTACTTTTACAATGAGGAGTCTCAGACGACACAGGGAGAACCATCATTTCTCTCTGTTGTCATTGACCCCCATAATATTCGAATTCAACACTTTCTCATGTTTCGGTGGGTCTTACTTCGCGACTATTGCAGTTTTTTTTATATTTGCCGAAGACCTCTAAAATTTGTTGGGCTATCAATGCCTGCAAAATCCTTGATACTTCCTACAGGTGCCATTGCCTATTTTTCAGAGTATTGTTCCCCATCAGAATTATCCTCTGCTCTTATCAACACATTCCCGAGTGTACTGCAGTCATCTTCACCAACACACCACTTCAGTTACTGTCTTACACATTGTTTGAGTTACATGACATGAGCATGGGGCATGCCCGCCTCGTTTGTACACAGTTTATTTTCACACCTTGCGAAAGGTTGGGTGCTACCGGTTCCCCTCTCCCTCCAATGGGTCGCTCTTGATAATATCATTATCACTCTTCCTTACAATATTACTCTTAGTAGAAGAAACATTGATGAATTTTGGCTATCCATATTCTCCTAACCTCATCCATCAGGGGGCATCTGTTATCACTGAAATTTTGTCCGCAAATGGTTACAAGAATCCATCATCTTCAAACAACTATTAGTTCACCCATGGACCAAAATGACCAAAAAATCATTTCCAAAAGGTCCAAAACTATACAACCAATTATAAAATCAGCATGCGCTAAGGATATACAGGAAGCACACGCATGTGCGCTAGTCGAAAAATGCCAAAAAAGCGCACATGCGCCCAATGCGCGACTATGGATGCAAAAAGCCGCATACACCTCAGAATGACACATTTATGACATTGGTCGGCCTCCCACCCACTTCTAGTTTATCTTCCAAGTCGATTTGACATCCAAATCTCGGTTGAATCTGGCTGGCTAGCTGTTCAAAGACCTAAAGGTGCCCTAAATAGCCCCTTGTTCACACTAAAAGTTGGTTGAATAATATCTCAAAGTTATGCTATAAATAGAGGCCATGGGTGCACTACATCTTCAAGGAATTAATTTGCATTGTTATGCTGCCTATATTCTCTTGGAGGATCCTCTTTCCTTGTCAAGAGTATAAAAGCATCATTTCATTTGAGCTATTCACATCACCTCTTGAGTGAATGAGTTTGGGATTCTTTCACCATTTCTTTCAAGTTTTCTAGTTGTATGAAGATCTCAATCTTGGGGGTTCAAGAGCCGTCCCTTAGAAGAAGAGGGGACCCAAAGTCTCACTTTCTCTTCGGTGTTTTCTTTCCACTAACACAATCCTTTCCATTGGTGGCATGAGTCTTGTTTGTTTCTTGTTCTAATGTCCTTATGCGCTCTAGCTTAATTTTTGTTATTGTTCTTATCTTAGTCTTTTGTTTATATTACATGCTTGATGTTTCTAACTCTTGCATTCACTGTTGTCTTGCCTAGCTAACCCAACTGGGCTTGTAAGCACCTCTATTTTGCTCATTTAGGTGACAAAAGAGGCGCAATAGTTATTCCTAGATTGATGGAATTGATTATGGTGAGATTGTTTCTCTTGTTTCCATGTTAACTTCTATAAAAAAAAAATTATCTGTTGTTGCTGCATTTTATTTTGAAGTAGAATAGATGGATGTGAAGAGAACATTCCTACATGGGGATATGGAAGAAGAAATATATATGAAGTAGCCATAACGTGAAGGGAAAGAAGGAGATGGTATGCAAGATGAAAAATTCCCTGTATGATTTAGATCAATCACCAAGGATGTGGTATAAAAAAATTGATACTTATCTGTTGGGACTTGTATTCACAAGAAGCAAAGAGGATCAGTGTGTGTATTTTAAATTAATTGGTGATCATTTGATTTATTTGGTCTTGTATGTGGATGACATGTTGCTGATAGAAAAAAACAAGGATATTATCTAGGATGTGAAAACTTAGGTGTCCTCTAAATTTTACATGAAGGGTATCGATGCTTCAAATTTCATTTTGGGAATGGAAATTAAAAGAGATCGTAAAAAGAGGAAACTTTGGTTAAATCAGCGAAAATATGTCGAGACATTATTGCTGAGATTTAATATGTAGGAATGTAAACCAGTCAAGGTCCCTATTCTTGTTGGTATAAATTTATCTGTGGATCCGTATCCCAAGGCACAGGTAGAGGAGGAGGACATCTCTCGTATTCCATATGCGAGTGTAGTTGGAAGTTTGATGTATGAAATGGTCTGTAGTAGACTAGAATTTTCACATGCAGTGAGATTTTTGAGCAGGTATATGTCAAAACCAGAGAAGGAGCATTGGACAACAGTAAAAAGTATTTTCAGGTATTTGCGTGGCATTGCTATCTATGGATTGTGCTACCAAGGAAGACCGGGACTAGAAAAAGTGTTGTACATACATGGCTTTGTGGATGCAGATTGGGTTGGAGATCTGGATCGTAGGAGATCTACAAGTGGGTATGTGTTTAATCTGTTTGGAGGAGAAATCAATTGGATGAGTGATGTAGGAAAATCTCCCTGCGGACAGGTAGATTTCCTCTTGAGAGCTAGACCCTTAACTCTAAGACAGAAGGTGCTTAACATTGACACTGAATTCCTTTTAGATCTACTCAAGCCAATGAACAAAAGAGGAGGAAGGCATGTACCTTATGAACGTCATTTGTCCTTGCAAGGTCTAGGATGAGCTTCGATCTTGAGCTCCTTGGTAGATCCTGCAAGAAAAACAAAAGTACAAAAGACTTCCTACTCTACTGAGATTAGTTCAAACATAGATCCATCTACTATAGACAAACTTATATGGAACAAGTACAAGTTTGAAAGAAACAGGCCAAGCATTGATTGTATTAATGAGAACAACAATGAAGAAAACTTACAACCATAGATGTGAGTGCAGCAGCTTCATCAAGCTCTCTTCGTCCAAACCCTTTCTTAAACAGTCCACACATGGAATGTTGATGTTCCAAATGACATCTTCCTCATGAGATCATAATTTACATTCTTCACAATACTTTCCATCCCCCTTTCACCATGATAAGGCCTCCTTATATAGGCTTGGAGAGGCCCAACCACTTGAGATATATTTGGGGTAAGTTGAGGATTCTCCTCCTTTAGTTATGGATCCTCCCTAAGATCATGGCTTGACCAAGGATTCAAATCCAATTGCCTTCATATATTGAAGGGATCTCTTCCCAATTTTCCTCAACAAGCCAAAACTTGCTCAGAAAAGGTAGAGATCCCCCAAAAGGGGCACCAGAGTGCTATAGCACTCCCCTAAAAGGGTGCACCAAGCGCTAGCGCTTCCTGCTAGTGTATAGGGGAGTGCTCCTCTCCAAAAATGTCTTTTGAGTGGATTTTCCAGGGGAAAAAGGTTTATAAACTTTGTTAACCCATTCCTCTTCTTCCAAATCATTTGTTTGAGGTGTTTCAAGTGTCCTTCCGATGTTGTTATAGGAACGACATAGGCTGTATGGCAGTATTCTTTTTCTGACACTTGCGACACTTGACCAAAATGTGACACTTGTAATATTGATAATGACAACACTAGGCCATTGTCATAATGAGTAATTTTGATGTGTAATAGATTGCCCCCAAAAGTATGAAGTTAGAAGATGAGAACTAATAACTGAAATAATTTGAATACTTTCAAGCAAGGGTACAGACTTAGAGAACCTGACAGAAGCTGCACACGACCATAAAACAAATGTTAAGACATGCCTCAAACCCAAGGAAGGCATACCTATGCTTGAGTGATAGAGACTTTCAAGGTATGGCCACCATAAATACATTGCAGATCCATAATTATATTAACAAAGAGATATAGCCACCAAAGATACAATGTGGATCTATATTCGCATGACCTGCACTGGTCGCAGCCATGAAGAATACACAGTGGAGCTACGAGATGTCAAGACATAGACATGACCAATAAAAAGTGGATATATGTAACAGTATATGTGTCAGCATTCAAATAAAACTCCACTGCAACATGGGAAAAGTACATACAAGAGTGACGACTCAACCCAGGGTATTCTTACCGATCCCGATGTAGTATGAATCTTACCATGCAAATAGATTTTTTGATGTCGAACATGGCAGAAACCACTTGATTACCGGTCAGTGAGGTGAACCGTTAACAAGTGTGAGAGAGATCACCATTGATGTCAATGATTCCCAAGGTACTTAGTACATTCCAACGAACGTGAATGGATGAGATAAAGTCAAACATCCATGGAATCATCCGATCAGAGGTCAATGATGTTAACCCATTGTCGGACACAAGGAGGCCTACCATTAAGGTATGTAGGTCCCAAGGTACTAACTAGTTTCTAATTCTGGTTCCCGGATAATGTGTTGAAGTCGACAGGAATAGACACATCACAGGAGGGCCTTGATGTATCCCCCATCAACGAAACAAAATTGACATAGAGATGTAAATTGGTAGATCAAATGAACATGGACTGACACGGGTATTGAGACAAGATATTTGTGATGGCTGACTCTCAAGGCAGATACTTCCCTTGAACACTGAGGCACAACAAAAAAAAATGACATGGACCAAAACATGATGATGCAGTGGATACTGTGACTTTCGTCAGGTGACCCAAAGGAGTAAGAAAAAATCATAGGATTGTTTCAGTGCAGAGGTTCATCGGATTGATATGTGTGCAAAGACAAAATGTCATGTTCAAGGGAAACTCTAAGAGTTACTGGTAATGTTCTCAAAAATTGCTTGGCTTACTTCCTTCAATTTTCCCACCATCCAGATAGACGAGTACCTCTTTTTAATTTAACGAGCTCGAGGAGGGTAAAACATGCTCGATATAACTCACCTTCGGTAAGTTCCTCTTCCTTTGTTTAATGAACTGGAAGAAGTAAGAGTTTGGTCCCATATGGGACCTTCAGTGTATAATTGTTTAATGAGTCTAGAGAAGGTAAACTCGGTGGTTTTTCATATTTAGAGAGTCTAAAAATGACTTAAAGATGACTCCATTGTTGTCATTTTTTGTAATGTTAGTCTCGCGAGGCCAAAAAAGAGATAAAGTATCGCTCAAAAGACGCCCTTTCAAACCTTTTAACGAGTGTGAAAGGAAGCAATATCACTCGTCAATCTTTTCATGTTTAGAGAGTCTGAAAAGAGCTTAAAGAAGACTCCAAGGGGTTCCTTTTTTCGTATATCCATGCGAGCCTGAAAAAGAGATAAAAGGTTGCTCGGTTACATTCTCATGTTTTTACGAGCGTGAGAAAGAACAAAGACTAAGCTCGGTACTCTGCCCCCATCTTGAAAGCTTGTGGCTTGACTCCAGAATGATCATCAAAGGCTGGAGACATGCCCCCCAAGCTTCAATTCATTCATCGACTTTGAGGTTGTCACCAATTTTTGTGCTAGATGGAGAAAAAGGATACAAGTGGATGAAATGAAGGTTCAAAAACGAGACCTAACGAAAGACTCGACTCGACATCTACGAGATCTGGCGAAAGACTCAACTTGAAGGGAGAGATAATTGTTTCATTTTTTAACGATCTTGACACAGGAAAAGAACTATTCTCAAGGTTCTGGGTTCAATCCCCAGATTTTTGTTTCATTTTTTAATGAGCTTGCTCTATGCTCAATACCTCTATTTCATTTTTTAACGAGCTCGCCACAGAGAAGAAAACTATGCTCATAACCTTTGTTTCATTTTTTAACGAGCTTGCTACAGAGAGAAAAAACTATGCTCTTGGTTTCTTCTTGATCATGGCTTCCAAGAGGATAATGCTTTGGAAGGACACCATGTCAAGGGACAAAACTCGATCATGGCTTCCAAGAGATCTTCACTGGATGGAAGAAAAAATCTCTGGAAGGAACACATGTTGAGGGTCTCGACAGGGGTAAGGAGATCAGGCTCCAATAGCCCTACCGAAGAGATCACCATGTCAACTACTGGATATAAATCATCGAAAGTTGAAGTCATGGGAGACAATGCCACATAATTAACATGTGGCAAGGGTGATACTATCTACATATAAGAACCATTTAGGGAGGTAATCCATTTTTAACCGATGAATGAAAGTTGATCAATAGTCACAATTCTTCCATCGTGAGGGAAGGATATCACGTAGAAAAGAGTGGATACAATAGCTTTCATGACATAGACATAATCCCATCCAAGGAGTAAAGTGAAATCCAAGGGGTCTTGGACTACCATGACATCAATAAAGATAGTTTTTCCTCCCAAAGTTATAGGAAACTTAGGAAGGGTCCCTAATGGTTGACTGGTTCTTCTGTTAAAATCCAACAGATTCTGTGTAACCGGTGCAAGCTGAGGACAACCCAAAGCGTGCCAAGAAATAGAGGACAAAATACTAATGGACACACCTTCATATATCAGTTTTTGAGGAATGTCTCGACCACAAACCTGTACTCTAATCTGGAAAGGAATGTGAGAGGGAAGATGAGGTCCAGTTAGCGCACCTCAATCAAAAAGGATGGCCTCATGACTTGGATGGGGTTTCACGGGAGAATGAGGAATGCCCCCCGGCATGGTAGATTCTGTATCAATGAGAAAAACATGGGCAGTATTGGGTTTACTCTCTAGAGGGAGAGTAGGATCAACCAATGGTGGACTTGGATCGACCACTTTGGCACTCTTCAGAGGAAGAGTGGGATTGGCTGATGATGTAACCAAAGCAACCACTTTGGCACTCTTCGGATGAAGGGTGGGACTGATCGAGGAAGGTACTGGATCAGTCACTTTGGAACTCGTCAAGGGAGGAGTGGGATCGACTGATGGTGGAACCGGATCGACCACTTTGGTGTCACCCTCTAACAGGAGAGTGGGATTGACCGAGGATGAAAACAGATCGTCTACTTGGGTTACACTCTTTTGATGAAGAGTGGGGCTGATCGATGATGGAACTGGACCAACTACTTGGGTTTTTGGTTCAATCGAGGAGGAAACTAGATTGATCATCTGATCAACTGGACTAACCAGGGATGGAACTGTATTGACCAGGACATCAACTAATGATGGGTTGGGGGAAATCTTACGATAACCTTTTGGAAGTTGAAGTTTTTCCAAAAGAGAAGAAGCCTCGTCCATACGAGGACAAAGGTGAGAGTAATGATCACATTTACATAACCTGCAAGGGAACTTGACAATTTTCTTCTTCTTACCAACCTTAACATCACTATTTTATGGGGTATTATCGACATGATTGGCAGAGGCTAATGATGTGGAAGAACAAATTTCTAAGACCTTGATAAGACTGGGGAAATCCCTCAGAAAGTGGTCACCCTTACAAAGGCTGCAAGGGAATTTGGGTTTTTGATTCTTCATTTTAATCTTGTTGACCTCATCAACACTCCCAGTACTATTAATAGTAGCTGATTGCTTAGAGACAACATCTAATGTTGTTGGGGCCTTGGTCCTTTTCGGTCTCTTCTTCTTCTTCTCTTTCCGTTTCTTCTTCTTCTGATCAAACTGGATACTTTCTTTAGAGATTTCACTAGGCGAAGAAGGATAAATGGAAGGAGACTTAATGGGTGAAGAAGGTGAAAATTCGATGGGAGGTTGATGTGTGGGTGGTGTACTAACATCTAAAGTATTAGGTGAAGTTGAAACATTGGGAAGATTCGAGATCACCGGAGTGGGGAACAACCAAAATGGTAATCTGATGGTGAGTCCTGGAAGACTCAGTGTGGCAATGTACGGGGACCAAAGTTTCCAAACGAAGGAAAGGTATGAGGATCCCCAGGAGAAGGGGTTCCTCCATTGGTAATCTCGAGATTCGATGCCATTAAACTAATTCAACCTAAGGTATACTAAGTAACACAAACAACACATGCTATGAATCTCAGAAGCAATCAATCAAACAAACCTTCCCACGATAAAACCAATAGTTGGTGATGAAAACCAATGTTGCGAGATCAAAATAGGAAGGGGAATGGATAGAGCGGGTGGATTAGTTATTTTGGTGACCTTCTTAACAAACTTACGCCTTGGTGCAAGCTTCCACGTAGTAATTGTGGATTTACCCTCCAAGGAGCCCAAGTGAGTTTGACAAACGTCTGTTACAGGTACAGTGAGATTTCCCTTCACCGTCACCTTGTGTAATACCCTAAATATTGTGGCTACTAAGGTCACCAACTCGCAGTCAGCCCCTGGGCGGGTACAGTCGACAGTCCATTCTGAATGTAAGGGCAGGGTATCTAGCCCGAAATCAACTTGAAAGGCTTACACTCAACATTGTGGGTATACCTTCAAGAGACCCCCATAATACGATCCGACTACTACAATCAGTCAAACCATGGAGGGATAATCTCTGTAGCTCTCCTGAGTGAGACCTCGTGCATAACCCCTGTGTGAGAGGGGGATCCCAGAAATCCTATACAGCAATTGGATTTCACTTTCCCTATCAAAAGATACTAAGTTTGTTTGATATCTTTGGAAAGTTATCCTTTCAACCTATTCCAAATCCCTACACCTTAAGATAATGTAGGTTTTCCTAACAAAATGTAAAAAGTCTGATAAATTTTAGTTTAGCATTGATTTTAGTGGTTGTTGTTTACTCAGAGGTGTATGAGAGTTAAGATTGATGATATTATGACTCGGTTCCCAAAACATGCACAAGAAATGATAAGCAATATTTTCTTTCAATGAATGTCTATTTTAAGGGAAGGAGAAGGATTTTCCTTTCACTTTCAAACACCAAGACACAATGACCTCATGCAATAGTTCTCAATAAGGAATACAATACAATGATAAAATGTTTATATGTGACTGATGATCAGTTGGATCTAAATCTTCCTATGCTAATCAGACTGCAAGATCTGTGAGATTGAAGAAATCAGAAGCAAACTCCACATAAACAAAAACACACCCTTGTTGTGATCAAACAAGAGAAAGAAAACCAAAAACTCAAAAAGAAAGAAAGGTTTAGACAAGATGACCTCAAAGATCAAATGGAAATGATACAAAAGATCTTTGAATCTCCTTACAACGTTTTCACTCAATCAAATAAGAGAGAAGTAAGTAGTGGATTGATTCCAAGCTCTCAACTGAAGAAAAAAAATCAAAATAAGGAAGAAGGTCACAAAATATGAACAACAAAGTGCTTGTTTCTCATAAAGCAGAGTGTCAAAGGTCAATAGGAAGAAGTACTGAAGCACAAAGAAGCTGAGAAAGGGTAAAAATTGGAATACATGGCTATAGTGGCACTTTCAACTACAGACTATAATGGAACTTTCAACTACAGAAGTTGAATACATGGCATCCACTCATGCAAGTAAGGAATAAATATGGTTATAAATATTTTGTTTAAGTATTGGGTTGGTACAACAAGCTATAAGGATAGATTGTGACAGTCAGAGTGCAATTTTTCTGGCAAAGAACCCAAATTATCATTCAAAGACAAAGCATATTGATATTCAATATCACTTTGTGAGACACATGGTTGAAGAAAATAAAGTTTTTTTGGTGAAGGTGGACACTTTGAATAATTATACAGATTCATGAAAAAAATATGTGAGCGCTGAGAATTTCTCTTGGTGTAGAGGATCCTGTTAGAATATAATTCATGTGCTCATTTTACCATTGAAAATATCACTATTGTCACCCAACCATAGGCTGAAGCCACCCTCCGAGCACCTTAACCTTGATAGAGAATCATTCCGGAAGCAAACCCTAGGCTAGATAGCCAAACAAAGGGTAGCGTACCTTTCCCCAAGGATAGCGCACCAAACAATAGTTGATAAGATAGTCCAAACCATAACTAAGAGATATTTGAAGCCAAAGTGTAACTGCTAGCTGCAGAAACTGCAACGACAACTCTTCTCCAAACTTGCGCACCAACTGGGCAACTGCAATGCACACAAGCGTTGCTTCTACAGTTCTGAGAATGCCTGCCAGAATGAAGACTGGCCTCCTATATTTGTATTGATTCTAGCTAACTGCCTGGGCCGACTTCTCATTCTGGGTACCTATTTACTTAGTATATATTATTTCTTCTGGCCGACGTCTTCTCTTGTAGGCTAATAACCTAATACCAATTATCCTCTTGAGATGACTTGTCTTGATCAGAAAGTTCTTTCGGATTTATCGCATAGGTTTTTTTATTTTTGACGTTTTGGACCAAAATAGTGTGGTCCATCATCAAGAAAACGTTTTGTGAGAAATGAAGGAAAAAAGATATAACAGGTGTATAAATACTTTAAAAGTTGTTATAAGGAGCTGACTTATTAAAAATGAAATCAAGAATTATAAAACTTAAGAAATTATATATGTTTGTTTAATAATTTTTTATTTGTTTGTTTATTAATTTTTTATTTAATAAGAGCCGACTGGATTTTTTTTTTATAAATTAATATCTAGAATTATTCATATTGGCTAGGGTAGGGATCCAATTTTGACTAATTTTCCATCCATCATCTHTRTTTAGATTGTTAGGTTGTTTTTCAATTTCGATTGCTTCTCTGAATTTTCTATTGTGATAGTGATCTATCTTGGCAAGAATTTTGGACTCTTCAATACAAATGTGATGTTTAGTTTTGAACATTCAGACAAAACTAAACATCACATTTGTATTGAAGAGGCCAAAATTCTTGTCAAGATATATCACTATCACAATAGAAAATTTAGAGAAGCAATCGAAATTGAAAAACAACCTAACAATCTAAACAGAGATGATGGATGGAAAATTAGTCAAAATTGGATCCCTACGCTAGCCAATATGAATAATTCTAGATATTAATTTATAAAAAAAAAATTCCAGTTGGCTCTTATTAAATAAAAAATTAATAAACAAACAAATAAATAATTAGTAAACAAACAAATATAATTTCTTAAGTTTTATAATTCTTGATTTCATTTTTAATAAGTCGACTCCTTATAAAAACTTTTCAAGTATTTATATACCTGTTATATCTTTTTTCCTTCATTTCTCACAAAACTTTTTCTTGATGATGGACCACACTAGTTTGGTCCGAAACATTGAAAATAAAAAAACCTATGCGATAAATACGAAAGAACTTTCTAATCAAAACAATGGTCGCAAAAGCCTTAGAACAGAAATATTGACTTGTCTTCTAGGGTTATTAGCCAACTCATTAGGGTTTCTTCTTACTTCCTCGAATATTGTATTCTCATCAGGTTTAGACGTGGAGGTAAATACCTCCCACATATACCATAATATTAACACTCCCTCCTAGCTATGGAGGTATTACAGGTAATGTTCTTGATCACAAACATACCATTCACCCGGTAGCATCAACATAGTTGCATAGACTATCTCATGACTAGATCATGAGCACCATAATCACCATCAGTGTCATCAATTGCATCATCTCTCGGAACCATACTCTATCTGAGTAATGAGACATGATTCTCACTCCACATAGTGACATAGGAGCCATTCTTCTAATCTAGAACAATAAATGTTCTGAACCATTTTTCGTCTAGGAAATCTTTGTCCATTGATCATCCATCTAGCTGATAATAATTTTCAATACTACTGATAGTCTTCAAAGCAATTGGAAAAATATCAATCAATAGAACACAACTGTGTCTATCCATAGTACTACACAACTACAATTCAGTGGTACACTACCACACCAAGTAGCACAAAGGTACTTGATTAGTGATGTATAGTCACAAACAATGGAACACATACACCATAGTAGTATACATCTGCTATCTAGAGACATACAGTCTTCATAAAAATCATCTGATATCAACCTGCATAGAAACAATGTTATGATATAAACTAAATCATATGGGCCATTCTTCCACTCACACATGTGAGATCTCGGAAGAGCATCTGCCCTCAAAAGGTAAGACATCAATTATGATCTATCTGGACTATTCTTCTCAAACAAGGAAGAATAACTATCTTGATTTCTGAGCCTGGACCATTCCCCACCCTGGGCCATTCCTCCGACACTAAACAAAGTGTAACCTAGAGAGAATGAGTCTCCCCTAAGGAATGCCTATCCCTGATTGCGGAACCTGGAAAATTCCCCACCCTGGGCCATTCCTCCGACACTAAACAAGTGCAACCTGGAGAGAATGAATCTTCCCTAAGGAATGACTGCCCATACCATTTCCAAAGGAAATCACTGTCCTTCACCAACCTCCAAAATGGACCATTCCCCATGTTAACCACAATGGGAAATCATTGTCCGATGAGGCGGGCCAGTCTTCTTGAGTAACACTAAAGAGGAGATACTGCCCTAGACCATTCCCCATTTTAAGAACAATGGGAAATCGTTGTCTATGGTACATCAACAATACATAGAACCATTTTTATTACGAAAATGACTGTTCGATCTAGACCATTTTCCAAACTGTAAAATTCTTTTCCGTCAGAAATCTCAAACCACTTTCCAAACTGGAAAGGAACTGCTCATCCTGGACCATTTTTCGAACTAAAAAATGATTTCCCATCAATCAATATCACATCAGTTCTCCCTCCCAACCTGGGAGTCATCTCTTCCTTTTTCAATAAGGAAGTAGTCTCCATGAGCTCCAGCTTGAGTATGCAAAGTCTTTCATCTTGGATAGAAGCTTTACCAAAATGTCTTATTATCTGCTCATCTGTGAGGATATATATTTGAGAACCACTTTCTCCTTTCTAGACTTCATCATAGATAATGTAATACTTGATCTCAAATGTACTTCGATTTGGAACACTGGTTTTTCTCTGAAGGCTTCATAAATCTCTGATCAATAAAGTATATCTTTGTTGGATTATTCTTTGGTTCCTTCTTGCTCACAACATTGTGGAAAGGGTTAAACTGGAACATATTCATGTGGCACTTCTTCTGTCATCATGAGATCTTTGTCATGGATTGGCAATCTATCATCCTGATCTTCTGAGTAATCATTCTGATACAATATCTCCGTTATAGAAAATATTCACCACCAAGTTATCTTTTTCCATCTGCATATAAAGGTCTATTTTTGGTATGCCGCAAAGTATTAAGGTTGCTCTACATACACTCTTTCTTAAATTGCTCTGGAGAATAGTATTTACATTCATCTGATGTACAACTCCAACCCATGGATATTGTGTATGATATAATGACTCATGTAGAGGTATGTCTAGTTTACTCGAACAAGTAATCATCATAGTATTCTCCCTCCATCTGGGAGAACCTCTAGTTTTAGATCTCACAATGCTTTCATTCATAAGTCTTCCATACATTGTGATTCATCACGACTTCCAGTTCCTCTGCTTCATTGATTTTAGTGAGTTCATATCAGGCTGACAATCTTGTGATTCTTGATACAATGACTGGTTGTTCTGGCTCCTCTTTCTTTCTTGGAATATTTATGTTCTTCCTCATGTTTTTCTTTAGCTCTTGGGTCCATGGAGTTTCTTATAGATTCCATGCCCTAAAGATTCCATTTCTTTATTTCATCATAGGATCACGGATGTGGATGGACAACCAGGGATACTTTAAAGCTTCTCTTCAAAGAATTCTTCTTCTAAGGTCGAACTGAACATGTACTGCTTTTCATGTTTCCTACCATGGATATATACTTCATTATATTCAATGGATCATACGATTAGATCCCTCCTAATACTTGCTTCATGTATGAATGCATGCTCTTCTTTTTGGTGATATATAATCAGCTCCCTCCATCTAGGAGAGTCCACGTTTCCATCTGCATCCTTATTGTCTTCTACAAAGCATCATAAGTCTTTCTCCAATTTCCTCTTGATTGCTGACTTCTTTCTGTCTTTGTTTATTCTAAGTTTCTTCAAGATTTATTTTGATTTCGGCTTATCTTGCAGTCGTTACTTATGTAATAACATCCACTTGAATGTTTTGATGTACTTCATCCTTTCATGTGTATTGTCTGACTTGTAGTCATAATTATAGCAATCCTTATCTTTTTGTTTTTCCATAGGTATATTTTCTCTTGGAACATATTATCTTCTAAGAAATAGATATGCAAGATATGTACAAAAAAACAAGGTATATACAAGAACTATGAAGAGTATTGTTACCTTTAGAAGAATAAGTCTCTTTCATCCTGCTTAGTCTTCTTTTTAGGTTCCTTTTCATCAGCAACTGATGCTTCATGTGTCCCCTTCATTTTATTTAGCTCAAGACAATGATTCTTGTAGTGACCATACTTTCGACAGTTGAAGCATTGTGTTTCTGAAATATCTTTCTCTTGATTTGGCTTCCTCCTTGAACCAAACCTCCTTTTGTTCCTGAAATTCTTGAGTCTTGCTGTGAAGGCTTGATCATAGTACTTCTTTTGGGGTTTCTCTTTTGCATTGATCTTGTATTCTTATTGATAACATCAAGTACAAAGTTATTCAAATGTAGGATACTCCTTCCTTCTGTTCATGCTTGCGGCAAATGCATCGCATGTCTTGGAAAGACCATTGAGTTTTATGTTTACCAATTCCTTCTCTGAAATGATCTCTTCAATAGCTTGTAGTTGATCTCTTAACTGTGAGATATTCACAAAGTATGATGTTATTATATCATCATCATTCATCTTCATGTCACGAAGATCATTCTTCAAGTTCATTACTTGTCCAATGTTTCTAACTGAGAAAAGGTTTGTTAGGGCATCGTACATCTTCTTCGATGAGTCAAGATGGGAGATGTAGGGTATCAAGTGGTACTTTATAAAGTACACTATGATACTCATGGCATTGATGTCACCGTCTTTGAACTTCTCCATAACTGCAACGTTCTGTGGTTCCTTCTCTTTTCCTTCTTCAAACTCTGGTTCCACGATCTTTCCTTTCACGATATCCAACACTTTATTCTTGGCAATGATGAGGTCAATCCTTATCTTCCACACTTTGAAGTTAGAGGCTCCATCTAATTTATTTTATGACTTCATGGAGTAGGTCATGGCTTCTTTGACTTGGTCAACCCTATATTTGACCAAAAACTCAAACTTGACGTCTTGGCTTTCTGAGAGTACCAGGAGATGCACTAGGATAGGGCGCATTGATCTATCCAAAAATTAGGTCAATCCCTTCACTTAAGGTGCCTCAATGAGAGGATTAGGTTTTCTGCAACTACACCTGCTAGTAACCCTAGCTGTAGTTCTTTGGTGACTGCTCCTACTAGAAACCCTAGTGACCGTTCTTCAACGATCTTAATATCCTTATGACTATGCTTTCTTCCAACGGTTAGACTTAATAAAGGAGGTGTGGGCCCATAACCTATTAGAATATAATGGATGTGCTCATTTTACCATTGAAAATATCACTATTGTCACCCAACCATAGGTCAAAGCCACCCTCCTATCACCTTAACCTTGATAGAGAATCATTCTGGAAGAAAACCCTAGGCTAGATAGCCAAACAAAGGGTAGCGCACCTTTCCCCAAGTATAGCGCACCAAAAAAGAGTTGATAAGATAGTCCAAACCACGAATAATAGATAGTCCAAGACAAAGCATAACTACTAGCTACAACAACTGCAACAACAACTCTTCTCCAGACTTGCGCACCAACTAGGAAATTGTAGTGTGCACAAGTGTTGCTTCTGTAGTTCTGAGAATGCCTGCCAGAATGAAGACTTGCCTCCTGTATTTGTACTAATTCTGGCTAAATGCCTGAGCTGACTTCTCATTCTGGGTACCTATTTACTCAATATATATTATTTCTTCTGGCCGACTTCTTCTCTTGTAGGCTAATAACCTAATACCAATTATCCTATTGAGCCGACTTGTCTTCTAGGGTTATTAGCCAACTCATTAGGGTTTCTTCTTGCTTCCTGTAATATTCTATTCTCGTCAGGTTTACACGTGGAGGTAAATACCTCCTGCAACTACCATAATATTAACATATCCATGGGCATTGTTGCCCTGGATTGTTGACTATGTAACCATGTAACCCCTTGTATGCAAAGAAAACAACAAGTTGTAGAATGTTGGGTATGTGTTATAGTATTTGCACAATGATCGCAAAGGTGGGTTCTAGGGGGGGGGCACTAGGCCCCCCCTTTGGGGATTGCAGAGGGGTGATAGCCCCCTGTGTGGGGGTTCAAGGGAAACACCTCAATTTTCATGTCCATTATTGGGCAGATTTTCAGAACATGGTTTTTGCCAATGGTTTTCTATTTCCAGTAAAGGAATTAGGGTTTTTAACTAATGGAGGTCATTGGGTTATGGTTTTGGATGCCACTGGCTCCTATATGTATTGTATTGTAAACAATGTATCACTATTAGTGAATATATAATATGTTGGTTTTCCCGGTTTGGGTTTCCAGGGGAAAAATCTTTGTTTAATGTGTGTGTTTTCCATTGTATATTTTCTTTTATTTTATTGAAAATATTGTACAAGTTTAAAATATAAAAAGGCATGACATGCCATGGCATGGCATGGAAAGGAAAGACATGGAAATACATGGAAAGGAAATGCATGAAAATGGAAGGCAAGGCATGGAATGGAAAGAAAAGGAATGGCATGGAAAGTCATGGCATGGAAAGGCAAGGCATGACATGGAATAGCATGGCAAGTCATGGCATGGAAAGGCAAGGCATGACATGGAATGGAATGGCAAGGTAAGGCAATGCAAGACATGGCATGACATGACATGGAATGGAAAGGCAAGGCAATGCACGACATGGAAAGGAAATGAAATGCAAGGCATGGAATGGCAAGGCATGTCATGGAATGGCAAGTCAAGGAATGGCATGGAAAGTCATGGCATGACCAGGCAAGGCATGGCATGGTGTGGCATTGCAAGGAAAGGAAATTCAAGGCATGGCATGGTGTGGCATTGCAAGGAAAGTAAATTCAAGGCATGGCATGGCATGGAAAGGCAAGGAAATGCATGGCATGGAACAGAAAGGAAATGAAAGACATGGCATGGAAAACGATTCAAAGGAAAAGCATGGCATGGCAAGGAAAGGAAAGGCAAGGAAAGGAAAGGCAAGGCAATGCAAGAAAATGCAAGGAAATGCAATGCAAGGCAAGGCATGGCATGTCAAGGAATGGCATGGCATAGAAAGGCAAGGAATGGCATGGAAAGGCATGGCATGGAAAGGAAATGCAAGGCATGGCATGAAAAGGAATGTAGAGGCAAGGCATGGCATGGCATAGAATAGCAAGGCAAGACAAGGCAAGGCATGGAAATGTCATGGAATGGCATGCCATGGGATGGCTTGGCAAGGCATAGCATTGACATAGTAGTGGCATGGAAATGGCATGGCATGGAAATGACATGGAATTGCATGACATGACATGGAAATGACATGGCATGGAATGGCATGGAATGGATTGGCAAGGAATGGAAATGGCATGGCATGGAGAGGAATGGAAATGGCGTGGAAATGGAAATGTCATGGAAATGGAATTCCATGTAATGGATTGGAAAGGAATATTGACAATGAAACGACAATGGCATGGCATGGCAAGGCATGGAATGACAATGGCACGATAATGGCATGGCATCAATAGGTTTGTGGGATTGGGTTTTGGAGGGTCCTTTGTCTCCTTATGTTCTCTAACCCAAAAATTGGGTAGGAATGTGCAATAAACTCTCATGGATGGTGAAGGGAAAATAATAACAGTTTCAAGTCTCCCTGGATGAATTTTGGTATAATATAATTACGTTCTATGGTATGTCATGAAATTTATCCTCAAAACTGTATTTGTAGGTGGAAAATTATACCCATTCTAAGATCTAGTTTCCATGTGAACTCTCTCATTCTATTGATCAAAATCAATAAGTTTAGTTTACATCATGGAAGAGTGAATAAATGTTATTAATAATTGATGGGTTTAACAAAATTTACATATACCCACTACACAATCTAAACAAACATGAGTGCATTAATGAGTCATTGACTAGTATTTTTGGAATTTATGAAGGGTTACACATTAATCAAATGATTTTATATATGTCATGCATAGAAAGAGGGGAATAATGTGTGCCCTAGAAAATGGTCAAAATATGGATTAAATCGACTATGAAACTAACAACTAGGCTTCTCAAAGGAATGTCAAGGGAAGACTAGGGTCAATGTTTTGTCCTAAGGAAAGTAGGAATACTAGGACTTATACCTAGAGGATAAATGAAATACTTCTATCATGTAGCTCTCGTAAGAGAAGAAGTTAGGGTTTTGTGGCATTTGAAAACCCTAGTGCTACCTAATGTGCTTGTTATTGAGAAGATAGAGGGAGTTGATCTTGCACAAGTGTGTGATACAAATGTAGGTTCCAAAAAGGAGTTACCATTGTGTATGCTACCTCGTTGATGATCTCTAATGGAGTGAGCTATTGGATAATGTTATCTTATGGTTTCCATCGCTAGGGTTTGAATATCCTAACTTCTAACAACCCCTGATAAGATATTGGTAGGTGCATGAACTTCATATTCTAAATATATATGAAGTGTTTAGGTTGTCCAAAAGTTGTGTACTTGCATAATTGAATTTTAGCTTATGTCGTCTTTGTAATTGAGTAATTCTAGTACTAGTTATGGAGGTTAATTTGACATAACATTGAGTTGATATTGTTAAGTGATTTACAATTATGTAGAAGATAAGTGATAAAATTTATTTCTATAATAAATTATTGTAATATTCCATTTGTTAGGTCACAATATTTTTAAGTGACCACTATTTGAGTGTGGATTGTCATTGGATTTAGATGGAGATAATTCAAGAGGTAGTCCATATTGTTGGTTGTGAGTTAGAATATGGATATCCACAACATTCATGCAAATAACTCAGAAGGAATGATCTATCGATGATGTAGAGATACATGGTTGATTAGTAATCAATGCTACTTGAGAACCATTAATTGCTTATGGATTTAACACTTATCAATATTTTTCACCACAATATATTCCTTAATGCGTAATGAAAGTATTATAATCACTTTAGAAAAAAATCAACGGATTAATACACATAAAATTCATACACTTTGAAATTCATATATTAATCAACATAAACTGTAGAAACAATGAGATTCATAAAAAACATTCCATGAAATGTTTATATATATATATATTCGACATCGTCTAAATTGTAATTTTTTTACAAAATGGAAACTCATGCCCAATATACAAAGTGACAACAAGTGCCCTAACATAAAAAAAAAATCCATATGGTGGCCTAGATAGAAAATGATTGTCGTTGATCAATCATTGACCACTTCCACCCTTGCCACCCTCAGGAGCATTCTAGAAATCTATATTTCTTCTCTTGCTCAAGGAAGCACCTCAATATATTCTAGGTCTGGGCGTGCTTCGATGCTCTAGAGACTACACAAAGAATAAACATTGTTATAAGTTTTTTTCCTCAATGAATTAACAGACATACAAAATTATACTTTGTAATTTAGCCTAAGACAACTCATCGCATATGATATTGTCAATTGTGATGGTGTTACCCTCCTTCATGACCCAAATCTCTTTGTGATTCCACCCCGCATTAGTTACAAGGATCAAGTCAATAAAATTTAACAAATATGCGTAAAATAAAATTCATGAAAAATAAAAAATTACCATCAATGCATTATCTCACCGTGAATATATCTTGCCTCGATGGAGATTCAATAGAAGATGGAGCACTAGGTTGTACAACATGCTTTGATAAAACCTGTATTATGGAAGTCTCGGTCGATGGGGCCGATGGAAATGGTGGTGGGGGTGGGTGGCATACATGTGGTGTGGATTAGTTCCATGTGTGTGAATCCACTAAGGATGAGTGCAATAAGACTGATGTTAAGGGTGGGTTCTGATGGACCCTCATAGGCTGTACAAGTGATTTCAACTCCTTAGGCCTAGAGAAAGGTAACCCAGAAGAAACACCCAGGTTCCCAAGGAGTGCAATAGTAATATATCTAGCAAACATATATGCATCCTGCATACATATTAATAAAATAGAATTGTTAGTACCAAATAGTAAAATTCAAAAATATAAACACAAACAATTTGAGAATTATATGATATTTAACTCTACACATGATGCCTATGATGCATGAGACTTTTCCATCACATATGGACATTGCCCAACATCACCTAGTCCTAAATATCATAGAAACACGAGAACATTAAAAATCTAGGATGCCATAAAATAAAGAAATGACTATGGTGAATTTATCAAATGTGATACATACATTTGTGTGGGGTGCACCCAATGAACATGCTTCCTCTATTATCGCATCAATGGTGAGGCTAGGCATTGAAGCATCCATTGACGTAGAGGGTCTACCACTTAGACATAACAACTACAAAACAACATACATTAAAATATTGATATAAATACACAAAATACAAAATACAAAATAAATGTATAACGATGAAGAACATAGACATAGTTAAGATACTAACCTCCTCCATGAAGATATGTTGTCAACTAGTATATATAGACCCATAGCATGTCTTCCCACAACTCGAGCATCTGTGAGGTTCACAAGGATGGTTTTTATGTCCATGTTCCCTCTCCTCACTGTACTCTTCAGTGCATGACGAATCTCCAACCCCTCTAACAATGTCACTAACAAGCACCTCCTACCGAGATAGTTCAACAAAGCTAATATATTGCACTAGGATACGGGTTAATTATTAAATGGATAGTTGTACATGTTGAAATGTCTCTGCAACAGGAGGATGTTGGATAGGGGGTCAGGACTTCTACTGGGGGGACAAGGACCTGTTGAGCACTCAACACACCCTAAAAATTCTATGTCAAATTTTACTTTTTAGGTACCACTTGATCGTTTACACTATTTGATTCGCCTTCGTTGTGAAAAATATCGCCTCTGCTAATCATTTTGTCTCTCATTTAAGTTTCTCAAAGTTAGCTTGAACATGCGAAAACCCACAACTTAAAAGACTAAATTTTAATTAAAAGAATCAACAGCCAAAACTTTTCCCCGATGCGCTCACGGATTCAACATTGGGAGGAATTAAATATAAAAGATAATTACTTGAGACAACCACAGTCATTGATCATCAATCCTCATAGGTGTCAGAAAAAGGAAGTTTTATTCCATGAAAAGATTCACACAAGGATATCGCCGATAACCGATCCTTTTGGCGTCGGCAAAAGGCTAACAAAAGTAATTGTGGAACGAAGAACAGAATGACATCGTTGATCACCGACTTCCAAATTGTTTTCGGTATTGGGCCTTTTTGAGGACGATAACCCACAAGGAAATTACATGATAGTTTTAGTTCTGAATGTCGATCACCGATACTCGTTTTTTCAGCATCGACAGTCCCAAGTCAAGCCTAAAGCGCTTGACTTGAACAATGTCCCGAGCTCGACCATTACCAAAGAGTTAAGTTCCTGGTCTTCAGTACCATGTATCCTGAGTCAGCGATGCCATGTCAGCATTGTACAGTGAAATCGATCAGCATCAGGTTTACACAAAAGGATATCAATGAAAATACAAAACAACTCGAAGCAACACTAAGTATAAAATCGGGGCTAACTCATAAGAAAATTTTGATAAAGAATACATTAAATACACACGCAGAGAGAAGAAACGATGCAATTAACCGCTACAACCAGAATCCTTTCGTCAAAGTTTAGATACCTTATATATTAGATTTATATAGAGCCTAGGTTACATACAATAGACACTGTCTACACCTTTTAGCCAACCAGCCCCATTACATTAAGAACATGAAATTTTTCACAAAAAAAGGAAAAACTATCAAAATTTTGTGTCACATCTGAGAATACAAAACAAAGTTCGCCAATCATGCCTGTTCTGCACACGGGATTTCTCCCCCGATGCTCCACACTCCTTGAAGTGTTTCTATTTGTTGTTCTTCTGACACCCTTTATGCTTCGTGCAGCTACACGATCATATCTTTTTCTTCCCGAAGCTACCTCTTGATCTAGGTTGTGTTCCCTTCACGACCTTGTGGTGCTGACGCCTCAAGGGTCTTTGCCGCCAACTGGCGTCGTAATTCTCTATTTTCCTGGTAAATTTTAGCTATAGCGAGTTGTGCCTACTCCAACTGCTGATTAGGTTATCGAACATTAGAACCCAAGGATTTTTTCCTCATCGTTCAGCTCCCACCTCCTTGACTTGTGTTTTCAACAGGCTCTAGCTAGATAGCATGCTTTAGAAACTCCTTGACGGCTGATCGTGCGCACGACTCAATCGAGATCTGGCTTTCCCCAACTTACTTATTTTTCCTAGGCCTTCCTCTCCTCCACTATATCTTTTGTTGAGGAAGCGTGTCTCCCAACGTGTTCCCATTCGGAGTAACTTCTTCCGCTTCAGCCTTCACATGGGGTGATACCATCATTTTCATGCAAAGGTAGGAATCTCCCTTTGAAGCCTCAGGAACACCTGCTGCAAATAAGAACGAGTCCCAGGAATTTTAGGGCTCAAGATTGGTGCTTCAGCTGCCTCGGAGACCTCATCTTGCGTTTTGAGAAGTTCCCATGGTACAAGAGTGTATATACCTTATGCATGAGTGACTCAATGAAGGCCCAAAGAAAATAATTTGATCGATTTGGGCTCACGAGATGGATTACCAACAATGCATAAGCACGACTCGTAAGTAGAACATATCCATAAAATCTAGAATATATAACAGAGAGGGAAGCGAGTCGAAATGTATCAGGGAACACTGAGTTCCTTGTGATGGGATTTTTTAAAGAATTTTTGTGTCACATCCGCATGAAGGGTATGATCTGGGGCATGTGAGATGCAACCGATAGGAATTGCAGAGGGTGTGTGGTACGATCATCTTGACTTATTTTTAAATCCCTAACCTCCATAATGAGCTGATGATGGTTGATGCATTTGCTAATGCGACTTTTGTTTGAGAAACTTGCCTCGACCTGAAGTGTTTAACGATTTCCCTTATGACAGGATCTGAATATTTTGGAACATACTCATAATTTCGGCACATGTTTGGCTTTGATATCCTTTCCCGACCCCAATGGCCAACCAACCATTGGTGTGACTTAGACTCTCATGTTTTCCATACCTGATCTTTCATGTTGGGTGCGTGGATGTAACCCACCCTAATTGAAGAAAAAATGACGGTGCTAACAGAAATGGTGCAGGTAATTCGAACGGTTGTTGAGATCACGTAAATATCAAACAACCAGGTTTAGCAAGATTTATAGGTATGCACCAGTATGGATTTTTCACGCTTACATTTTATACATATTTTACCAAGTATTGTTCTATAATAAATATCTAAACAATTTTGATTTTGATTCCAGGAAAGATGCCTCTGACTGTTGAGAAAAATTGATTCTGCAACTTCGCCGAGGAATCCAAAGAGAAACTGGGTCCGAAGATCAATAAGAGCATGAAAGATATTGGAATCCCCACGTTCGGCACACTTGATGACTTTGTCGACTTACACGACATAGTTGAATCGCATACCAAGAAAGATTCGTTATGGGAGAAGAGCTAGCAAAGGTGACCAACACAGTGTCAGGGAAAGTGCAACAATTTATGGAACATCTGATTAGAGCTCGAATTGTGCTACAACAGTTAAGTACTAGTTTGGTCAAGTATCGGGTGCATGCAGTGGAGATCAGGGAAATTTACTCAACCCCGATGGAACAACATCGGTTTCCATACGCTCACACTTGTGAGTTGTTCATCGATTGGTCTAAATATGAGAAGAACCACCCGTTTGAAGTGATACCTAGAGATAACTCCAAGACAAACTGATAGGAGAATGCCACGTGGAGAATTTGATTTTACTTATCTACACTTAGCCATTATTTTCAATTGAATTTTATGTTATAAATAAGAGCATCGACCAATTAGTTAAGGGTCGATGGTTGTTGCAAGAAACACTTTTTATGGTTTGTTAAGAATTATTTTGAAGCTGTCTTTAATTGAGAAATCCTTCTGGACTAGAGACAAAGTTATATTTTCATCAAATGCATGTATGATTGAACATGGAGAAGAATTATTTCCTATCTCATTTCATGAATATATGTTGTAACAATTAAGAGCTATTGAATCTATTGTTAAGTTATCTGATACAATGTTTTAGAGTTCTTTTCTTTATGATGAAGAGGAATCATTGTGTTATTGTGTGATGAATGATCAGAGTAGGTCAATTATTTTTCTTTCCCTTATCTTATCGCATATGTGTTTTATTTCTGATAATTAAGTGTCTCAAGCAGTAATTGGATGCTCACATGGTTAACGTATTAGTACTAGGCCTTGTAGGACAAAATTGTCCTCTGCATGCTTGAGTAACAAGTTATCCCAAGATCAACCTCTCCTCAAGTAGTTAAACTTAATCTTGTTTGTTTCCAAGTTGGTTTATATCGACTTACATCTCATATCAGTCCCACCCAAGAGAAAATACAAAAAGAGAAAGTCCACACTGAAAGAAATGCCTTCACAAGAAAATGTAAAGCCCATTGATAAAATTGATCGGATTGCAAGATCTGGAGAACCATTCCACTATTAAAGGATGTAGAATCTAATTGGGCCTCGGTGGTGGGTTTCATTCCTACTATTGAACTAAATGGATTTAGGACCCATCAATAGAACTGGCACTATAAGGATGGGGCCTGAACAATGAATGGTTGAATACATATTTCAAGTAATATTTCAAACAACCTGTAGATTCAAAACATCCCACATGCATGGCTAGTCATTCCCAAGACAACCCACACATGCTGAGTACTCCTGAAACATGTAACTCACCTCATCTCGAGGAATAAATATTTCCCTGATATACCTTACACTCTTCCTGACGAAGAATTAAATAAATTCAGAAGAATCACAAGAGCGTATGCCCAACAGATCGACAAGTTACCCTTAGCTATGATACTTCCTCGAAGAAAACAATTAAGAAGACCAGTAATCAATACTCTTGAACATGTTTTTGTGCACACATTAGAAGACATAATATATTTTTCAATTGCCGAGATCAATCATCCTCTTAATCTGATCCCTGAAACCCCAGCTGGCGACATCTCTGAACTAGATGATTTTTCAGAAAAAGAGGAGTTTAACTCGGAGTCTGAAGACATCGAAGACAACAATTACCATGATGAAGAAAGGGGAAACCCACTGAACAAACATCAGTGGTTGGCTAGAGACGCTTTTTCCACCCGGGACAAGTCCATAATCTTCCCCAACACCCGAAGAAGTTACTTCCTAAATTTGACCCCGAGACCTCGGGATTTCCTGAAGATCATATCAAAAATATTCATACTAGCAATCAGACTTATGAACATCCAACACAAAGATGTAGTATGCAGAATATTCCCCTATACGCTTGAGAATTCATCTTCCAAGTGGTATTTTAATATACCTGTAGGATCTATAACTAGCTGGACGAAGTTTCAAAAGGATTTTCTAGATAGATTTGCAGAAGAAACTACTATAGGAGCTTTGATGGATGAACTGTTTTTCGCCACCATGAGTTTGAAAGAAAGGGTTAAAGATTTCAATCAAAGATTCACAACTATATTGAACAAATTCCATCCTGAAGATAAAACTACTCAAGAATTTCAAATCGAAGTATACGCTAATGCCCTCCCAACTTCTATCTGCATTTTTTGTGAAGAGGGCTTCCAAGCGAACCCTAGTTGAGAATTTTGAAGAAGCCAAAATGATTGAATTCCAAATGAAAGGATGTAAAGAAAGTCAGGTCTCCTTAGTCAAGAAAGAAGCTCAAACTCCTCCCCAGAGAGGGCTATTGCTCATTATACCCCCAAGGAAACAAGTAGAATAAGCTTCTGAAAAGGGCAGCGGGGACATAGAGTACCTACAACATATGGTTAAGAATTTATCCAATGAAATTATAGACATGAAAAGAAGCGTCGGGGAGGGAAACCAGGGACAAAGGCCCTATAAGCCTTTCGTTAAAAGAAACCCATCATTCAAAGAAATTGAACCTCCCCCAACTAACTTAAATATCGATATGGAAATGTAGCATCTGATTCTTTATGTACTTATCACCAAGAAAATCATTCCAAAAGAGACTGCCCTCAATGGGTGCATGCCATGAACTTGATGGCCAACCAGTTTATAGACAAAGTATCCCTGACCAAACAACCAAGTAGTTCAGTTATGAATGTTGTTGATCAGGAAGAGATTGACTCACTGGAAGATACAACCATGTTGATATGGGATCTTGACCTAATCATTCCTTCCGAAGACCTTTTTGAGTCTCAAGAACCACTCGCAGAAGTCTCGGTTGTGAAAACACGAAGTAAAGGTCCACCTGTCTTAAAGGATATCGCTACCACCCAAACTTTGAAGGTTAATACAACCCCTGATCACCCGAGAGCATCGTTTTCTCCCAGTAAAAATCCTATAAGCATCGATACCTGAGAATTGCCCAAATTGGATTACAATGTAGTTGAAGATTTGAAGAAGTTAAAGGCTAATATATTAGTTATGGAAATATCCATGATCCCTCAACAGAAGGACTTTCTGTTAAAATATTTGAAATTAGTAGAAAACCCTACGACTAGTAATAGTTAGGAAATAAATCTATCTCCCACAGATCTAGTGAATAAACCAACTGTAAACACCTGCTCAGAAGATAAGAAGGGAAAACCTTTTGTCCTGCCCTTCCTTTTAACATTTGAAGTTTTCAACAGGAACCTCCATAATTGTTTGGTCGATCCAGGAGAATCTTCCAATGTGATGTCTTTGTCTATCTGTAAAAAATTAAACGTTGTTCCTCTCAAAAGTGATAAACATGTAATACAACTAGAAAGAACCCAGGTGAAGGTCATGGGAGAACTTAAATAAGTAATGATCAGAATAGCGACACACCCTAAGTTTGTGTAGGTGATTGACACCATTGTAGTAGATATCCCAGAAGCTTATTGGATATTGTTGAGCCGAGACTGGTCTGAAAAATTGAATGGATACTTTAGTATAGACTGGGCTCACCTTTGGCTACCATTGAAGGGGCCCAAAAATATGATCAGAATTGATAGGGAAAGATATCTGAAACATATGGTCACTGACCTAGAAACCCTAAACGAACCCTCATCGAAAGATTTCCCTGTGCTAGGAAATTATTCATGTGATTCCTATTGAGCCTCTAAATTGACATCCCCACTACCCTATTATACTCCTCATCTATACCTTTTTGGCTTACCTAAGCTTGGGTA
>JASDQU010248648.1:14100-24733 GCA_032191745.1 Picea mariana
TAATACTTTATGGGCAGTGGTGTCTCCACCAAAATGCCCACCAGCTTCTCTTGCATGCAATTCCAATAAGACTTTTTTTGCTTCATCTTTCCCAAGACAACGCATTAGTACTCCATCAAAATTTTGATGAAACAAAATACCATTAATCAGCTGAAAAGAAGAAGATTTTAATCTTAGTGCTCTCCTTTTTGTGGGATCTAGGTGACGGGGAGCTGATTCGTGTATAAGACAAAATTTTATGTCATCATACCAGGGACTAACAGGGTTTTGTGCACAACAGATTTGATTTTGATAGTGTTTTCCTGGATTTAACATATCATTTTCCTCTTGCTGTCCTACAGCTGAATCAATGACCAATTTGCATAACCCTTTGCCTCTTACAATTTGTGCTGGGGTGATTTCTATGTCATACTCTTGCAAGGATGTGACCCAGTTTGCCCTTTTTTCGCCTAGTTCTTTCTGTACTAACATATTTCTAACAGTCGGGTAAGGTACAATGATTTTCTTCCTTGATTTCAACAGATAAGATCGGAAGTGCTTCACTTCTTTGAAAACAGCATAGGCTTGCTGATCTACTGCTGGGTAATTAAGTTCCGCCCCCTTGAAGGCTGAGCTCATAAAAACGATTGGGACTTCGTTGTTTTCAACATTCTTTTGAGTTAGGACGACAACATATGAACGGTTAGAGGAAAACGTGTAGAGGGTGAAGTCTTGCGAAAAGTCGGGGCTCATTAGAGAAGGAGCGTCTATTATGGCCTTTTTTATTGAATCAAAAGCTTGGATTTCTAAAGGTCCCCAATGGTATTGTACATCCTTTTTTATTAGGTTTTGTAATGGTCTCACCATTTCTGAAAAGCTGGGGACGAATCTCCTAACAAAATTTATCTGACCTAAGAAAGATTGCATGGAATTTTTTTACGAGGGAGGGGGCAGTTTCGAAATGACTTGAGTTATTTCAGGATCGATAATCATCCCTTTGCTCGATACAATGAATCCAAGGAGTTTACCTTGTTCTACTGCGAAGATAGTTTTTTTTGGATTCAAAGAAATGTTGTATTTACGACATCACTGTAGAACGAATATTAAATGAGCTAGATGGTGTTTTTTATTTTTCGAGAAGACAGTGATGTCATCCAGGTAAACTATGACAGATTGATTGATTAAGCCTTGGAAAGTGATGTCCATCGCTCTATGAAAAGTGGCACCGACGTTTATGAGTCCAAAGGGCATATTTCTATAAGCGTAGGTGCCCCATGGAGTGTGGAAGGTGGTTTTGAGTTGGTCTGGAGGGGACATCAGGACTTGGTTATACCCTGAAAAACCATCCAACAAGGATAACATTTTAGAACCAGATACCTGTTGAAGGATCTGTTCCATGGGAGGGACAGGGTAGTTGTCTTTATCAGACGCTCAATTAATATTTCAGAAATCAACACATAGTCAGATTTTACCACTCTTTTTTCTGACAGGGACAAGATTAGAGACCCATTGTGTGTGCCTAACTGGGAAAATTATCTTAGCGTTCAGGAGTTTATTTAATTCCTTCTTGACTGTTGGTTCGAGTTTTGGGTGCATTTTCCTTAACTTTTGTTGAAAAGGTTGGTTTTGGGGTTTCATGGGGATAACGTGTTGTATGATGTTAGGATCAAAGGTTTTCAGGTCGTTGTATGTCCAGGAAAAAACATCTTTGAATTCCTTAAACAAGTTGATAAATGCTAATTTTTCTTGCTCAGAACACCCCACCCCTAAATTGATGCACTGTGGGTTGTCTTTAGTTCCCAGATTTACTTTTTCATGAGTCAAAGAGGAACTATTCGTTTTACAGTTCACTGATTTTATGAACTTGTCGTGAAGATTATAAAAAAATTCTAAACTAACTACAGATTTCGGGATAGAATTTACCATGTCTAATGAAGTTTCTGGAGATCTTGGATCTGGTATTACCGTAAAGTCATGAAGATTTTCGTCATGAGTACCTTTGTCAATCACTGCACCCTGGAAAGTTTCTTCCATATGCAGAAAACTTATAATTTGTTGATCGTCATCGAAGACTCTCCAATTCGTGATGTTGTCTGGGATGGACGGTCTGAACAACAGTTTGATAGAAAATGCATTCGGAGATAAGCCTTCTGCAGGAAAAAAATTTGAAGCGACGTTAGCTAGCAAATCAGCTTCCGAATTATTCAATCTAGGAATAGAATTTATGTTAAATGTGAAGAACTTGTTCATTAAATTCCATACCTCAGTTTGGTAGCTTTTAAGGTGTGGAGATAAACACTGGATAGAATTTTTTACCTGTCTAACCACGATTTATGAATAACCAAAGACAATCAAATTTTGAATGTTCATATCTAACGCTTTTCTGAGGCCTTGCAGGAGTGCCTCATATTCGACCATGTTGTTTGTACATTCGAATTCTAACTTGCAAGAAATCAGGGTCTTGTTACCTGCTGGATCGATGAGCACGCAACCTGCACCAGCTCCTTCCTTGGATTTTGACCCATCAAAGTAAAGAGACCATATTTGATTGTCGTTGGTTGCATGTGACCACTGGGCAGAAGTTGTTGGCTGTGTATATGTTAAAATTTCAGACTGCTGTTCTGGGTTAGTGATAGTGGAAGTTTCGGCCATGAAATTACCGAAAAAAGTATCCATCCCCTGTATTTCAGTAAAATCGACAGAAGGAGTGAATGGTTCATTGGGATCATTTAAATTAGTCACTGTGAACTTCAGATAACGTTCATGATTTACCTTGATTCTGTTGGGCTTTCCATTCTCGGGCAGCCACAGGTGAGACCAATTCGTCAAAAAATAGCCATGTAATTGTTCTGACCAGTCTCTACTTAAAAACATACCATAGACTTCTGGGATATCTATAGCAATAATATCAATCACTTGATGAACTTTAGGATTAGACGACAATCTTATAAGAACATTTCTTAATTCGCCCATCACTTTAACACTAGTTCGATCGAGCTGGATAATTTTCAAGGTGGATGGTTGAACTTCAGCATTAATCTTTTGACAAATAGACCAAGGCATTACGTTAGATGATGTACCTGAATCTACCATGTAGTTGTGTACGTTCCTATTGAAAATTTCAAAAGTTAACAAAAATGGAGGGACATTTCTGTGAGTATTAACAGTGGAAGCTTGCTGCTTTTTATTCGTAGACTCTAGAATTGGTTTATTTACATTTGTTACATTATTTACAGGAAGTTTTCTTTTATCATGAGGCTTGGATGTAGTTTTGGCGGAGGCCTTTTGAGGAATTTTGGGGTTGTTTTGAACACCTTTGTTACTGTTCGGATTGCTATTTTTGTTGTTCTCTGCAATATTTTGTAGCATTTTTTGTAGAAGAAAAGGGTATTTTAATAATTCATAAACAAAAATGTTAGCCCTAAGATTCTTTAGATCTTCAACCAAATCATAATCTAAACTCGGGTTTACTGAATTCTGTTTATTCTCAATTGATTTAGACTATTTTGGAGGCAAAGTCGTAGTGATTTCAGAAGAACGCTTATTTGTTGTCTTGCTCCTAGTATTATAAGGGTGCACTGTTTCAAAATTAGCTTGAAAAATGCTATCTGAAAATGTCCAAAAATGTTTGGAGAGGATTCATCTTCTTCTACTGTCTCTTGTTCTGTTGCTTCTTTAGGAATCTCAGGAGGAATCAAATTATCGTGTGCTTCGAGGATCGTTTGAATAGCAAATTGTAGGCTTTCTAGATTTAGGCCTTCAGTATTTGAATTAGGTCGGTTGGTGGGGAAAGGCTTCCTAAAAGGGGGTTTGTAAGGCCCTTTGCTCGAAGAGGCTTCTTCAGCCAACCTTTTCAAATCTATAACTTGGTTGGACAATTTTTGAACGACTTTCTATAAGTTTTCTAAATCCGAGCTTTCAGGTTGGGCTTTGTTTTGGGAAGGTCTAGGGAGGATTTCGATTTTATTTTTGGATGATGAACTAGTCTCTATCTCGTTGCCAGTAGTGTATTTTAAACTGAGAATGTATTTCTCGATCTGACTGGCCTCCTCGAAGGCTTCTAACAACGTGGATTTCTTGGATCTCTTTACCCAAATGGCTATGTTTTGATGTAAGGATTTCATATAATATGCGATAATAAGATTCTTAGTAGGCATCGAATTCGTAGGGATCCGGTTCTTTAGTGTCAAGAACCTTTGATTAAAGTCTTTAATCTTTTCTTTGGGGTTCATTTTTAGACTAGAAAGCTCCATGACTAGAACTTTAGGAGACTTGTTGTCTTCGAACTGCTCCAAGAAACATGATTCAAATTTCTCCCATGACATGATGGTGTGAGGTTGTTGGGAAAAGTACCAGGTAGAGGCATTGCCTTCAAAGGTGTAGGGAAACAATCTACAGAATACGTCTTCGTGCTCAACACTACAGAGTCTAATGGCTAACATAAAATTTTTGATGTGATCTTCAGCTAATTGCTTGGAGTCAGGGTCAAATTTAGGGAGCCATTTCTCTGGGTGTTTAGGTAAAGGATGCTGAGGCCCAGGTATGGCCACTGCATCTTGGTCGAGCCAACGTCTGGCAGGATTGTTTGGGTTGGCCATAGGTGTTGGTGGTGTCGAAGGCTGGGATGAGGAACTACCTTCGTTAGAGGATTCTTCCCCAGAAGAAGAAGGAGATGAAGGAGGTGGTGATGGTGGTATACCAGATCCCCCTGCTACAGGAGTGAGGATTGGATCTGTAGGGTTTAAAGTAAGGTTAGTGCCTCCAAGTTTTTCTCTGATATCAAAGAAGTCTAATGGTTGGTTCAAAGGTTGGTTTGGTTGTCTTATACGAGCTAAAGCACTATGCATTCTTATGAGAGATTGCCGAACAATCTCTTGTATGTCAACACCCATAGGATTTGGAGTTACTAGTTCAACTGTGATCCGTAGATCGTCATTTTATGTGGTTGATGTTTGAGGGAAAATGTTGTCATCTCAATGACTTCTAGTCACTATAGGTGAGCGGGTAGGTGGTGGAGGAGTCTTACGACCTCCTCGTGCCATTAATAGTTTTTAGGCCCTCCTTCTAACACCATTTGTTGACGGGCGAAAATGACCGCTCGTCAACAAGAGGAGTGAATCCGGTCTGGGGTTGTCTACTTAACCCAATCCATTTGGATTAGTCCACTCCGACGGGTTTAGCGGCTCCATTGGCTGATCTAAATCCTAAAGAAAACGAAAAACAAAACTAAAGGAAATATAATAACTTCGATAAATAGTAATCGCTGAAAACTATACATAGATCTAATATATATTTATAGTTTACTAACTAATATTTATAAAATAAATCTACTTATCATATGTACAATATATACAACTGATTCTATTTATAATATATATATAATATGTACACAATACGAATTTTAATCTAAATCCGCGAAAATTGGATATCAATTGATTTTTTAAACAATAGTACAGCTATTTAATCTTTTTGATTTATTTCCTTATAATGTTAATAACCGAGAAATGGAAATATCAAATTGTTTAATTGAAAGTAGAAATCACAAATAGTAGAAGATGTTTTAACTATAGGAAATCTCTGTATTCATTAGACTAATGAAATTAAACTAGCAATCTGACCTGTTATCGCATCTAATATTTGTTTAGTGTGCAACATCCAATCCCCCCGTCTGATCAGGTAAACCTGCAACAAATCCTACAATTGCTTCTCATAAATGTGAAGCAGTAATGGTTGAATTCGAATGATAGAACATATAAGAGATAGGATCACAACAATCTCATAATTTCACTAGCAACCACATTAAGATAAATCCTGCCGTGAGAACTTGTGTATAAATGTTCAACAAATGATGAAGATAAATCTCTTAATCTAAATGTGAACAAAATGATTGTTGTGTGTTAAATATGGAACATAAAACATGGATAACATATAAATTTTTATCATGCCGAATTGTAGTAAACCATGACAGCGAAAGCAATCACAATCTAATTGCAAATTGAAACAATCATAACTTGAATAAAACCACAATATGGAAAAGCTAAAGCTGTAACCAGTATTATATTTCATTCAAGTCTGTAAATGAAAAATCCATAGTCTTTCCCCAGACAGAGATGGTTTCATGTTTACAAAATAACATTCTTATATAGGTTCCAAGAACACAATGTTTCCTATTGATAATATCAAATCTGTTCCAAAAATATGGGGGATGCAACCTCCTAGATTTTACTTGATATCAAAACACAAACAACCTAATCTATTTACTAAAAACACAAAGTTCATATGGCTGGAAGATCTCAACAGTTCTTCATATCTCTTTGAAAATCATGGGTTCCTGAAAACAAATAAAAATGGGAAATTTTTAGATACATTTTCAATTATAAAATCAAGCAATTCAAATTTTTCTAACTGGCTACAGAATCTTAAGATTATGTAGCTAGTTATAATTATAACTACAATCATATTTTATTCAACAAAAAAAAACTAAAAAGTAATCTATTCAAACAAATCATGTATCCTAAAATGAGAGAGACAAAATCATACTAAACTTTGAAAAAGATCATACCTTAAATCATGGGATTAAAACATATCAAGCAATCTTGGAGTTTACTATTACTGTGGCTGCCTCTACATTCTTAACAATGACGGATCCTGTAGTTTTTAGGCGTTTTTCCTTTGCTTGAGTTATGGATTGAAGTCTATTGTTCTTTCTTGTCAACGAATCCACTTGGTCTTTCAGAGATTTAAGCCTGGACTGTAGCAAAGGCACATCCGTATAATACCTGTCGATCCAGGATCGACACTCATTACACTGTGGCTATAGGGACTGTGCATTGGCATTGATATCATTAACGATTGGAGAATCATCCACACGAAAGGTAGGTTTGTCATAGAGTTGGATGCCAGGAAAATCAAGATCATCCTTTAGACATGGTGGCAGGTTGGTAATATAATCATAGGGTCTGTTAGGGCAAAGTCCATATGACAATGGATATTCTTCGGCCAAGAACCTTTAAATTTCTGAATCCGAGTCTTCACTTACCTCAATTGTGTTTTTTGTGTCTGCACAGTGTTTGGATTTGTTTCGATCACATCATGAAATCCAACGACCGACCCTTTTATTCTTATAATTAACATTGACACTGCCCTTAAGCTTCTTCCCTGTGGGTTTTTTAGCAGTCTTAGTGCAACTCTTAAGGTGCGAACCCGGTTGAGTGTCCGGTTGAGTAGCATCAGGGTAGGTTGAGGGTTCAAAATTAGGGACAGGATCACAGGGAAGGAGTGGTGGAGAAGAGGTTGTAGTGTTCACGAGGGTTTCTGTGACAACAGGCTTGCCAACCTGTCCCAAATCACTATTGCCAAAGCCATTTTGTAAAACAAAAGCATCCCAACAATCGTTATGCAATTGCAACTGATGCACAATGATAATTTTGATTAAACCATGATGGAATAAACTAGAATCAGACTTCTGCCTCCTAAACCACTTTCCCATCTTGTACAGGCTTATAATTAGGAAGTAGGGCATGTTCAACGGGAAGTCAATGAAACTCATGAGAAATCGCAGGTGATACAGGAAAACTAACCCAAATTTACCTTCACACGTAATAAACTGTTTCACAATAGCAAGAAGATCATGCCACCTAGGTTTTAAAGCTAAGACAGGCATACCTCGGTCGCAACTAGTAATTTTCCATGAGGTGAACAACAGAGTCCAGGGAACCTCTTCGACTTTTGCGTTCTTGAACCACTTTCGGCTGAAAACTGGTAAACTCGTAGCTTGGCTTATAAATTCTTCAGTTACCTCAATCTGCATGTCACCTATCTTTGCTCTGCAACTGTCAAAAGTCAATGCAAACTCTTGATCAACTCTCAGATTGAAACCCTTAAACTTTTCAATGAACAGATGCCAACCGTTCCTATCCAAATCATCCTTGGCGTTATCATATGACAACAAAGTTTGGATGCCATTGGGCTCAATCCTTACCATTGGAGCCATGGAGAATAGAAGAGAATCAAAACATAACTTAGAGGTAGGGTTTGATAAAAAACCATAGAACCATAGCCCCGAAAAAAACAATGCTATGACAGTTCAAAATGGTAGGCAGAGGCGTTAGTCACCATGCGTGGGAATGAGATCGAGGCCTTACAGAGCAGTAATATCATGTTGTACTTCATATGACACCTTGGCATATGGGTACGTATAAGGATGTAAACACTTGAAAACCATAGAATGCACGTTTATGACTTGATTACAAAGTAAATGTATCAATTAAACATTGGATAATTAAAGGTTTTATGAATAAAAAGCCCCATTAATATTAATCGATTATTAATGAGTGGAGGTTTTTCACTTATGTAACCAAGGCATGTTTAGGACCAAGGAGTTATAAACAAGGAAAACAATCATGTTGATATAAAAATATGATAATTCGATAATAAACCATATGAACAGTTTTACTCTAATAAAAAATCGAAACAAAAAGTCAATTCCAGCTGCGAGTTTTCATTCTTATAGTCATGAAAAAAAAAATCGAAAGGAAGATGTCTAAAAAGCAACAAATGATAAGTGTCGTTTAATGAGAATGGTTATGACGAGTAATGAAAATTTAAAGACCCTGTGTAGGAAGCTTATAAACGATAGTAATTATATCACCGCTGCCAACAAGTCCGGAAAGTGGTTCGATATTTATGACGGACATGCATTTTCCAGTTCGAAAAATGGTCCAAATCGGATAGTCATTTTGGTAATGAAAATGGTTTGATAGATTGCTAATGTACCATAGACAACGATTCCCATTGTGGCCAGTGTGGGGGAATGGTCTAGGACAATCATTCTTCTTGGCATTCACTCTGAGTAGTGGTGAAGTATAATGGTCCATCTTGCTAGGAAGTCATTCTTTCGAAGTTCACAGTTGCGAGTAGTTTCGAATAATGGTATATTTTGGAGGTTGGTGCAGGACAATCATTTCCATAGGAAATGGTCCAAACAATCATCCCCTAGGGAAGACTCATTCTATTCATGTTGTACAATGTTTAGTGCCAGAGGAATGGCCCAGTTAGGTGAATGGTCTAGGTTCAACAATCAGGGACATGCATTCCCTAGGTCATACTCATTCTCTCTAGGTTGCACTATGATTAGTGTTGGAGGAATGGCCTAGTTAGGTGAATGGTCCAGCCTCATAAATCAGGGACAATTATTCTTCTATGCTTGGGAAGAATAGTCTAGATATCCCTTGGCTGATGTTTTTACTTTTTGAGGGAAGATTCTCTTCCATATCTCACAGATGTGAGTGGAAGAATGGCCCAAATGACTCAGTTTGTATCATGATATTGTTGATATCAGATGATATGATTGTTGTGGAGATTGTGTGTCTCTGGATAGTAGTTTCATTCTATTGTGGTGGATGTGATCTACTGGTAGTGAATGTGTATCACTGGTTAGTAACCATGTGCTACTAGGAGTGGTTGTGTACCATTGGGTAGTAGTCGTGTACTACTATGGATAGACACAATTTTGTTCTATTGGATGGAATTGTTCTGATTGCCATGGAGACTATCACTAGTGTTGGAGATGATTTCCAACTGGATGGATAGTCATCGTGTTGATGGATAGACAATCTCCAGGAAGAGAATGGTCCAAGAAGGAATGATTACTGGTGGAAAGATATTCTCCTAGTGGATAATGGTCTAGGTTGACAGATTGTTGATGTACCATGGATAGCTATTCTTCTAGGACATATGTCTGGATTAGAAGAATGGTCCATCTCCTTGAGTTCACAGTAGTGACCAGAGTGGAGAGATTGGTACAAGACATACATTTTCCCTGAGTTCACAGTAGTGTCCAGAGGGAAAATGGTCCAAGCCATTCATTCTTTTAGGACATATGTCTGGATTAGAAGAATAGTCCTTGTATCCCATGGCGTGGCTTCCAACATCTGTTGGAACAATTATTCTTCTAGGACATATGTCTATATTAGAAGAATAGTTATTGTATCACTCTATGGAGTGAGTGACTTATTAAACATCATGCCCGATTACTTAGATGAAGTGTGGATTCAAGAGATGATGCGGTTGATGCTATCAGATGATATTGATAGTGATGATGTTTCTCGTGAGTTGATCTACATGATCATGAGAGAGCCTCTGTGGCTATGACGATGCTACCGGTTGAATGGTATATTTTTGCTAAATACCATTACCTTTAATACCTCCCTAGCTAGGAGGGAGGGTTGATATTATGGTAACTGCGAGAGGTATTAACCTCCATGTGTAACCTTTGAAAAGACTAGACTATTTCGGGAACCAAGAGAAACCCGAAACATATGTGTAGAAACCCTAGAAGACATGTCAGATGAATAAAGAATTAATCTTTAAGTGTTAACCTATAAAATAATAAGTCGGCTTGTACATGTGACAAAGAGCACTATAAATAAGAGGGTGCTAGATATCATTTTTCACTCTTAGTCTCACAACTACATAAGGAGTAGTGGTGCGCAAGTTTGGAGAGGGAGTGCAGCTGCAACTGCTGCAACATGAGTTTTTGTTTTGGTTGGAATTTCTCTTGGTTATGGTTTGGAATTTCTACTTGGTTTTTGTTTATTCTTTCTTGGTGTGCTACCCTTGGATAAATGTGTGCTATCCTTGGTTGGCTATTTAT
>JASDQU010248651.1:5868-16484 GCA_032191745.1 Picea mariana
TGGTGGACAAGCTTACTAAACCTGCCCATTTCATTCCTATGAAGACTACTCATAAGGAAACTAACGTTGTTGGTATTTATATGAGGGAAGTAGCACGCTTGCATGGTGTACCCAAGACAATTGTGTCTAACAGAGACCCAAAGTTTACATGAAAGTTCTAGAAGGGATTATTAAGTGGTGACGATAAATTTCATCACAGGATTGACCAGAACAAGCAAACAACATGATGCAATCATGGTAGTGGTGGACAAGCTTACTAAACCTGCCCATTTCATTCCTATGAAGACTACTCATAAGGAAACTAACGTTGTTGGTATTTATATGAGGGAAGTAGCACGCTTGCATGGTGTACCCAAGACAATTGTGTCTAACAGAGACCCAAAGTTTACATGAAAGTTCTAGAAGGGATTATTAAGGGTTTGGAACAAATCTGAACTTCAGCACTGCTTATCATCTTGAGTCTGATGGGCAGACGGAGAGGGTGAACCAAGTGATAGAAGATATGTTAAGAATGTATGTGATGGACAAACCATCTAAATGGGAAGATTATCTACACTTGGTAGAATTTTCCTACAACAATGGGTATCAAGCATCATTGAAAATGAGCTCGTTTGAAGCACTTTATGGAAGAAAGTGCAACACCTCTGTAAGTTGGGACAACCCAGCTGATAGGGTAGTGGGCCAAAGTTTCTCAAGGAAATGGAAGAGCGAATGCTGAATATTAAGAAGAGTTTGAAGGTTGCACAAGACAAGAAGAAAATTTATGTTGATAAGAACAGAACTCACAGGGAATTTAAAGTAGGGGATTATATATTCTTGAGAGTGAAGGCCAACAAAATCTCCCTGAAGTTGGGAAACTGTTCAAAGTTGGTAGCTCGATATTATGGGACGTCTGAAATCCTAGAGCGGATTGGTCCAGTAGCATATAGGGTTGCATTTCCTGCATGCATGTCTATACATAATGTATTTCATGTGTCATTGCTTAAGAAATTTGTACCTGATGTTAATCATGTTATTGATTGGAATGTGATTCAGGTGGAGCAGGAAAACGCTTTTCAGGTGCATTTAGTGCATATACTAGATCGGAAAAGCAAGAAGCTTGGGAATTGAGCCATAGGACTTGTAAAGGTTCAATGGACTTGTTACGGTCCTGAGGATGCAACATGGGAGCGTGAAGATGCTATGTGGACAAAATACCCGCATATTTTTTAATATTTTGAAAATCTTGTTGATATTATGTAAATGAGTTTCACTAAGGACAGTGCAAAAATAACGGGAGGGGATTGTAATACCCCAAGGCCGAGCCCCTATGAAATGTAATGATGTTTGTAGGTTGGTGATACAAGTAATTAAAAGTTGGTAGGCTTATGTGTTTATTAGGCCAAACAGCCTAGATGCTAAGGTTAGTGGGCCTGATTTTTGTATATGTAATTATGCATGTGATTAATAAAATACATCGTTGCGTGTAGGCTGACCACAAAGAAAGAGTTATGGGGGACTAAGATCCACTTGGTAGGGAAAGGAATGGGGTTGAGAGGCTAGGAAAGAGGGGCTAAGCTTGAGGGCTTAACCCAAGGTAATATTATAATGTATTCCTGAAAAGTACTAAAGTTGGGAAAATAAACACAGTTATCCTAAGTTCCTTTGAGGGGAGGAACAAACTCCAACTGGAGAGGAGTGTTCTCCTTGAGAGCCAAGTGTCACCCAGGACGCATGCAGATTTATGTGGGAAGTTCCACTTTTGTTGGGGTACACAGACCATCCTGGCCAAGGATGATTTTAGGGGCTAAATTTCGATCATGGGCTAATTTTCAATGGTTTTTCCAAAAAAGAGATTCACTATTTTAAAAATGATTCACCCAAATTCTATAGCATAAAATTATTTTACCATAAAAATCATCAAAATTTTATAAAAATATATATATAATATTTAGAAATTTGAATATTTATACAAAAATATCACCAAACATTTATAGTTGGAATATGAAGGATTAGTAAGACTTGCCAAGGTTTCTACATTTTAAAATAAATTTCCATCCTTAAAATCATCCTCGATTATGGCCACCTTCCAAGGAGGAGTTTGCTCTCGCCATTGCATCTCTCTCACGATTTTGCAGGCTGACTATTCTCACCATTTTTCCTTGCTCGCTCTCAATATTCTGACCAGTCTGGCCACTGAGTTTCCCACAAATTTTTCCTCAGCATGTTGGCCATCCCTTTTGCAGTTCATGCACACACTGAGAAAGTATGCAGCCAGAATCATTTCCGCCTTTGTGAAACTTTGTAAATTGTTGAGTCGTTCCCTTGCCTTACCTGATTGTTGGTGGTTGTGGATTGAAGAGGCGATTTGTTAGGCCTATGGTTGAAGAGGCGGGTTTTTAGGCCCGTGGTTGAATAGGCGGGTTGTCAAGCCCATGGTTAAAGAAGCAGGTTGTGAAGCCTGTGGGCAGCTCTCTCCAGGTGATAGAGTTTGCTAGGAAGTGATTTCTCCTAAAGGGATTCCAGTACTAGCTACAAAGCTCTAAGAATTCCTAATCCAGCTTGTTGTTGAAGCCTTGGAAGGGAAGTGGAGTAGTCGATGGACTATGGAATAGTGAAGGTGCATATTCCCGAGGTGGTACAGGCATGTGGGGAATGAGATTCCATGAGAAGTGGGCATAAGTAGGATCCTTGGAGAGAATCCTTTCAGTTGTATAGCACAGTTTCCTGTAGCCTTAGCCTAGGTCTAGGATTCCTTTACTCTGGGTGGAGTTTAGTCCTAGCTCAGGGGTGACCCATTGCTAAGCATGATGAGGAGTACGGTCTAAGGCTAGGAGGTTCGTGGAAGGTCTGCACACAGTTGGTGGTCATATATTAAAAGATAAGTACAGAATCTATGTTCTCTGTATGATGTATGTTGTGTACATGTGTTATAATGTTATCATAATTGTTTGTGTTTATTGCATGTATGTATTATTGTTGCTTCCGCATGAATAGTGTATGAACATAATGTTGTAGCTGTTTATTTGCATTAGATAGATATGCATGCATATAAATTCACAAAATGGTATCAGAGCAACAAAAAAAAAGATACAGTGGTTTGAGTAGCATTACCTGGCAGGGGCTAGTAGTTAGGGACGTCACATGGGACACTTTGCAAAATTTCAACTTTCGCTAGTATCACTTTTCCATCCTCTACCATGTCCCTAATGAAATGCTACTAGATATCTATATGTTTTGTCTTCACGTGAAATGTTAGGTTATTAGCTAGATAAATGACATTGTTACTATCACATTGAATTACAGTATCTTTCTAAATTAGCCCTACCTCTAAACATAGTTTTATAAACCAAATGGCATCCTTTATAATATCCTTGACCCAAATGATTAATTATTCATATGTGAAAATGATATGAAACCCTTAAAATAATTTGCTCAATGAGGAATATTATCAAAACATGGAAATCACACATAAATAGAGAAGAATAATATGGCATCTTATTATGAATGGGAACAAAAATACAAATATCTCTAGTGGCTATAAAAATAGTTGCAGAACAAGACTAGGAATATAAACTATTGGCTGCCAGACAGCTACACAATATGCTACAAAACACACAAGCAAACCTAGTATGATGCCAACATAGAAACCGAGGATCTCCAAGCCTCCCACTACTCTGCTCCAATACACTTCAAGATATTCAGAAAATACCACAAGACAAAGACTCCAAATGAACTCTCATTTGTCTAGCTAGGGTGGGTATTGCACCACCGAAACTAAACCTGTACTAGAAGGGTTTTTCCCAAAGCCCCAACGAAAATGTTGGATACAAGAGAACTCAAATAATATATAAAATCATAATTCCCAAAGAGGTAGGCTCCCCTTCTATTTGTTCTTCTTCTCCGATTCTTCTAGATCTTCCTTCTTGACCAAATAAAACCCTCACTTGATTAGAATATAATTATTTATTTTATTTAATATCTCTTTAGGGTTTGATACTTTGACTCCCATTTTTATTTGTTGACTATATCCTATGGGAGTCGTGTAGGCTAATGAGTCATTAATTGGAGAGGAACATTACAATACTGACTTCCCAAAATTTCTTGTCCTCAAGCAATTTTAGATCAGGGTGTTGTAAAACCTATTCACCTTCCCATGTAGCATCTTCCACGGGAAACCCCTTCCATATGACCACATACTCTCAAATAACAATGTTTCTTAGTCTTCATTCCCATTCATCCACAATCCTTTCAGGTGCCAAAACCAATTTTCCTTCCTCATCTAGCGAAGGAAGATCTATCAAAATGGTGACATGTTGGCTCAATGCCTTTTTTAGGCATGACACATGGAATGTGTTGTGGATTCTTCTTCCCTCTGGTAGCTCCAACTCATATGCCACCTCTCCAACTCTCTTTATCACTCTGTAGGGTCTGTAAAAATGAGGTTTCAACTTCTCTGCACCACTCTTCTTCGGTGAATATTGTCGGTAAGGTTGTAGCCTAATAAATACTAGGTCCCCAACCTCAAAACTGCGTTCCACTCTGTGCCTATTTGCATACACCTTCTGTTGGTTCTGAGCAACCTGCAAATTCTCCTTTAGGACCCTCAAGATGTCCTAACTTTCCTGCAACCGTTGTTTGGCCTCTGGATCCCTGCTCTCTCCAAATGCCAAATATACGAATGATGGGGCATCATATCCATACAACACCCTAGGACTCATCTCGATGGACACGTGACGAGTGGTGTTGTAACAGTGTTGATCCTCAAGATGCAACCATTTTATCCATGCTTGTTTTTTTCCTAACACAAATTTCCTCATGTACCCTTCTACCCATCTTTTCACTATCTTAATATGTCCGTCTGCTTGTGGGTGATAGCTAGTACTAGGTGTTAACTCTGTCCTAAATAACCTGAATAGATCCTACCAAAACACACTGAGAAACCTGTTATTCCAGTCACTGACTATGTTCCTCGGAAGACCATGGAGTCTGAACACTTCTCCAAAGAAGAGATCTACCACCTGAGATGTGTTGTATTCTAAAGGAATGGAAAAAAAGTGTTCATATTTGGTCAAACTGTCTACCACCACATAAATACAGTTCTTTCACTAGAATTTTGGTAACCGTATAATGAAATCCATGGAAATGCTCTCCCATTTCCTTCTAGAATAGGTAATGTTTGGACTAAACATGTTGGGTGTGTCATTTCTGACTTGTTCTGCTGACAAGTGCTACACTCCCTCATGTACTGTAGTACATCCTTCTTGGTACCCTTCCATGAGAATATTTCTCTCACCTGCTTATAAGTCTTCAAGTACCCTGGGCGGTCATCTAAAGGGATGTCATGAACTACCCTCAAGATCTTATCCTTGAGCATGGATTTAGGGAAAAAATAGATCCTCTCCTTGTAGTATATGGTATCATCCACTACTCTGTATCTGTCATTCTGGTTGGTACCTTCCATCAACTCACAGGAAAACATATTTTTGGAATAGTCCACCAAGAGGGTAGACTTCCAATATGTTGATACCTTGTTAAGGGAAAAGAATGAAGACCTACTAGAAAGAGCATCAACAACTACATTCTTCTTTCCCTTAACATATTCAATACCAAATTCATAGTCTTGTAACTTACTCACCCACTTCTGTTGTCTTTCTCTCAAATCCTTTTGCTCCAAAAATTATTTCAATATATTGTGATCGTTCCTCACTACAAAACGTTCTCCCACTAGGTATTTTCATAATTTGGCTAGTGCATGCATAATATCCAACATCTCCTTATCATAGATAGAGTAGAGCCTTTCTAGTTCCCTCAACTTCCTGCTCTCAAAAGCTATGGGATGGTGGTTTTGCATCAGTACTGCTCCTATCCCTTCTCTAGATGCATCACAATCTAGTACAAATTGTTGAGAGAAATTTGGAAGTTCTAGTATCGGGAAAGTGCTCATTACCTTCTTCATTCGGTCAAATGTTGCTTGTGCTTCCTTGGTGCACCTAAATGTTCCCTTTTTGGTGAAATATGTTAGTGGTGCCCCAAGTTGTGAAAACCCTTTCACAAATTGTTTGTAATAATCGCATATCCCAAAGAATCCCCCCAACTCTATGATCGACCTGGGTGTAGGCCATCTAAGATCACCTGGATATTTTCTTGATGCACCTTCGCTCCCTCAACACCTATTATGTTCCCTAAATACATGATCTCCATCAATCAAAATTCACACTTTGTCTCCTTGGAAAAAAACGATTGTTCCTCCATAATGTTGAGAATTTCATCCACATGCCCCAAATGTTCCTTGCACGTCTTATTTTAGATCATAAGATCATCAAAGCACACCAATAGGAACCTTCTCAACTGTTTGTTGAAGATATGGCTCATACATGACTGGAAGGTAGTTGGTGCATTAGTCAACCCAAAGGGTATGACCACAAAATCATAGTGACCATAGTGACATCGGAATGTTGTTTTGTGGGTGTCCTCCTTTGTCACCTTGATCTGGTGGTATCGTTATCGAAGATCAATCTTCAAAAAATATTCTACTCCATGTAGCTCATCTATCAGCTTGTCAATTATTGGTATCAAGTATATGTTCTTAATAGTCTTCTTGTTTAGAGACCTGTAGTCAATGCACATTCTTCATGTGTCATCCTTCTTCTTCACCAATACTACTAAAGAAGCAAATGGACTAGAGCTAGGACAAATGTATCCCATCTCCAACAACTCTTATATGGAATTTTCTATCTCATCCCTGAACTTATTTGGGTACCTATATGGTGTAATAAGAATTAGCTTGTCCCCTTCTTCTAACTCAATAACATGTTTGAATCCTCGATCTAGTGGTCTTCCTGTTGGTAGTGGCTCGAATACCTTATCATGATTACCCAATAACTCATGTATGTCTGCATGGTAATGCTGATGATCCTGGGATGGCTTCTTCATTGTGACCAAACACTTTGTTGTGCATGCCACATCTCTATTTCTAAAGAGATCCTCCATGCATTTGTTGGATAAAAACTTGGGTGATCTTGATGACATACCCCTCAGGATAACCCATTGACCCCTAGTGTCTATGAATTCCATCCTCATCTCCTGATAATTCATTTTGAAGTCTCTAAGGGAATATAGCCATTGTACTTCCAATACCACATTGGTGTCTACTAGTGCCACCACATAAAATTCATCGGTCAACGTGTAGTTTCCCAATGTCACATCCAACCCTCAAATTCCTCTGTGGGAATTTTCCTCCTAGTAACCAATGTTGCATCTATGAAATTATGGGTGGCCCCTCCATCAATCAACATTGTAACTCTTTTTCCCTACATAATTTCCCTGATTTGGAAGGTATAGTACCTAGGGACTCCTGACAATGTGGTGGTCACCTTCTTGACCCCTTCTTGTAATGGTGCATGTTCTAGAATTTGAAGGTGTGGTACCTCACCATTGTTCTGACCCTCATTTGGACATTTTAGGTTATCCTCCTCACCTTCATCTTCTTCGCCATATTGTACTTCAATGTAATGGACCTTTCCCTTTCCCATACATTGGTGATCTAGTTCCCATGGATCCTTGCAACTAGAGCATAGTTTATTTCTTCTAAGATCTCTCCGAGTGTCTTCGTCCAACCTATATTTTCCTATCCATGTTTGCTGGGGAAACTTTGTTTCTTGCCCCTTCTGAGGAATGAAGGTCTTTACTAGGGACTTTCTGACCATTGTGTTTGCCATATCCTGATTTTTCTTGATGGAATCTTGTAATGTGGGTGGCCTAAAATCCTTAACCCAACCCTTCAAGGGTTCAGTTATCCTCTTTGTAAATAGCATCACTAACCTTTGTTCTGAGATATGAGTTACCTTGACAGCCAACCTCTAAAAATTTGTGATAAATGCCTCTGGTGTACCTATCTCTCTCAATAGGCCATCTCCCTGAAATGAATTTCAGGATCCTTCCTTTCAAACATGTCCATCACCCTCTGGGTGAATTTTGGATATGATGTAATTTTATCATGTCCAAGGGTGACCAACCCATGATGCCACCATTCATTAGCCTCTCCATCCAAATGTAAGGTGGCAATATTGATTTCCTTTGCACCGGTCATTGGGTTGATCTAGAGGTAAGTGTCCATCTTCTACACCCAAGCTCTAGTTGAACTCTTAGTTGATCCATCAAAAGAGGGAATAGTTACTTGCCCACCCTGCGCATAAGATCATAGTTTTGCTGGTATTGCATTGCTTTTTTCCATTCCCTTGGTTTGTTCCTATATTTAGAATTGTAATAGTCTTGGAAATAAAATGCTTCCTAGAAACCTTTTGGTGTGGCTAGGTACTCTTCATAACCCTTAAGGGGATCACTATCATGGTCCTGTTGTTCTGGAACTTCTTTTTGCTGCTCCTTAAGAAATTGTGGTAATGATGGCCTTGGTATTTTACTGTTACCTGTCAGTGAGCCGCTCTAAATTGGAATATGAGTGTTTTTATTCTTCCTATAGGCCCTACTACTTTGTTGACTTCCCTATGTTTGATTCCCATTGTAGCCTCCTTGGATTTGAATGAGTTGTTTCAAGAGTTGTGTTGTTTGTTGTTGGCTCACATTCATCTATAGTTGTTCTGCAACTATAGATTCCAACAATTGTTGGACTTTGTCTTCACTATGGTTCCCCGTGCTTCCTTCTAGTTCTAATTTTGATGGGATTTCTTCTGACTTCCTCTCCAATGATTTTATAGAGGGCTTTCCTCCACCCCCCTTCTTCCTCGGCATTACAAGCTGGAAGAATCACCATTGTATGCACACAATCTAATTTCCTTCCCATTGTTTCCCCTCACTATAAATCGCATGGATTTTTTTGGAAAAATCTTGAAAAACAGTCGAAATTAAAATGATGATAACTTTAGTTTTCGGACTCTGTTTTGACTGATTTTTTTAAAAAATTGGGTATTTTTCCGAGAGGAATTCAAATACCCAATTTTTTTGACAAATTATGCTGAGAAAGTTTCATATCTGAGCCTGAAGTACGTCACCCCCTTTTTATTCCAAACAAATTCTACAATTTTTTTTTTGGCTAAGGAAAGTGCTCTGATGCAATCACGGGTTGGCAAGATCACCATCTCTGATACCACTGTAATATCCTTGACCCAAATTATTAATTCTTCCTATGTGAAAATGATATGAAATCCTTACAATAATTTTCTCAATGAGGAATATTATCAAACGCATGGCAAGCCCACATAAATAGAGAAGAACAATATGGCATCTTATTATGAATGGAAACAACAATATAAATATCTCTAGTGGTTGTAAAAATGCTGCAGAATAAGACTATGAATATAAACTATTGGTTGCTAGGAAGATACATAATTTGCTACAAAACACACAAGGAAACCTGGTATGATGCCAACATATAAATCAAGGCTCTCCAAGCCTCCCACTGCTTTGCTCCAATATACTTCAAGATCTTCAGAAAATACCACAAGACAAAGACTCCAAATAAACTCTTCTTTGTCTAGCTAGGGTGGGTATTGCACCACCAAAACTAAACTTGCACTGGAAGGGTTTTTCCCAAAACCCCAACAAAAATGGTGGCTACAAGAGCACTCAAATAAGATAGCAAATCATAATGCCCAAAGAGGTAGGCTCCCCTTCTATTTATTCTCCTTGTCTAATTCTTCTATATCTTCCTTATTGACCCAATCGAACCCTCACTTGATTAAAATATAATTATTTATTTTATTTAATATCTCTTTAGGGTTTGATACTTTGACTTCATTTTTTTCTTTTTTGACTATAGCCTACAGGAGTTGTGTAGACTAATGAGTCACTAATTGGAAGGGACATTACAGTCCTTACATGGTTGAGTAGCTACCGTATACTCTGTCTTTTTGTCTATAGCTTGTCACTTTCTCATCAAACTTAATGCTCCACCAAACAATCAAAACATATATATGCTTGTATATCTCCTTCTATCTACATCACCTTCCGAGTCAGAATCCATATAACCATGTATGTCCATAGAGTGTGAGTCCTATGAAGCAATATTATGATAACAAATGAAATATTTAGAAGTACCTCTCAAATATCTGAAGACCCTCTTCACTATAGCATCCAAGATTAGTCATAAATTGACTCAAAACTCCCATTGCTTGGGCAATGTTTGGTATAGTATAGACCATAGCATACATCAACCTATCCATTGCACTAGCATAAGTAACAAAATCCATATCCTCCATATTTGCAAGTGTTGTAAGACATTGCTCAATTGAAAGATTAGTTTCCACGGAAATTGAAACATTCAATGGTATACAATCTATCATGTGAAAAAACTATAGCACAGAGTTCAAATACTTACTCTGGCTCAACCAAAGATTTTTGTTCACTCTAGATCTCTCTTGATATCCATTCCTAAGATATATTCCATAGCCTCAAGTCCTTCATTTCAATTGTGATGAAAGTTGACTTCAAATCACAAATCACATTCTTATTATTACCAAAAAATAACATATCATCTACATATAGAGTGATAACAAGGAAATAACCACCATCTTGTTTGTAATATGCATGGTGATTTTATTTTAATCTTGGAAATCTCAATATCGACACAAAGGAATCCAAATTTTGGTACCATATTCTTGGAGACTATTTGAGACCAC
>JASDQU010248654.1:0-16483 GCA_032191745.1 Picea mariana
CCCACATAAATGTTCAAGTACAAGATGATTCCAAATGAAAATGTCTCCTTGGTATATATAGGAGACTAGGAGGTATAATTACAACTAATGGAATAAAGCCGACATAAATAAAATAACATTACTAATGTAATATGTCCCAATTAAGGGGTAATGAGCCAATATTAGGGCTTAACATCATGACTCCAAAAATCATTATGAAGAGGAAAGGAGACAAGGGACAACCCCAGGGCTTGTCATAGTCCTCTTGAGGCTTTAAAAAATTTAGTGGGGTCCACATTGATCAATATTAAAATTGAGTTCATAGAGAAGCATTCACTAATACAATCAACCAAAGTTTGTTCAAATGCAACCTTAAGAAAAAATACAATTTAGTTTTTAAGTTTACCATATGCTTTAGCTAAGTCTGGCTTAAGCGACATACCCTTTTCCTTCATGGATTTGATGGTGTAGATTGTTTCTTGTGCAATTATAAAGAATTCAATTATTTGTCTTCCTACAATGAAACCAATTTTCTCTTCTAATATCAATGCAAACATGATGGGCTTGATTCTAGAAGTAGTGAACTTGGAAATAATATTATATATTGAGTTACAAAGGGAGAAGGATTGAAGAAGTTAAAATCACGGGCATTATCCATTTTTAGAATTAGAGTAAAAAAATTAGAATAGTTTGAGGATTTACCTAATTGCCTTGATTATTCCATTATTTCTAAATGGTTCATTTTCATGGCATCTCACATCTTTTGGTAAAAACACCTATGGGGAATCCATTATGGCTTAGAGATTTGTTTTATTCCATAGGGAAAACTACCACTTGGAGTTAGTTTTTGGAGACAAGAGACAGAAGATTCATGTTTTCTTCCTCTAGGTTGACGTATGGGATCAAAGAGAGGAGGGACTCCAGGTTATTCTTGTTTTCTTCCTTTGAGTTGACTTATGTGATCAAAGAGAGGAGGGAAACTTGGTCATTCCTATTTGTAGTTCCTAGGCCTTGAATAAATTTTTGAAGAAAGTTTTTTCTTTAATGCTAATTTCTTCACGACCTTCAATAATTGAGTCATCCACTCTAAAAATTTGTGAGATATTCTTATAAAAAAATTTTCATTTGTATTTAAATGAGTTTTCCATTCTAAAAATTTATGAGATCTTCTTATAATAATTTTTTTATTTTGTGTAGTTTTGTGGAAGAATCTTGTATTTTTATCCCCTTCTTTTAGCCATTAAATACTTGATTAGTCTTTGGAATGCAGAAAGAAGATGAGTTAGTCCTAAATTTTTTGGGGTTTTGGTGGGATTGTATGCCTTATTCATTTCATGACAAATTCTCTATGGTCTCTTCAAATGAACATTCCAGGATCATGTGGGTTTGAGTTTGTATCTACATCCCCCCTCCCTCAAGATGTTTCCATTGTGGTCCTCTACTTTTCTCTAGCCTCCTCACACTTTCTACTTCACTACATATATGTGAGCCTGCTCACATATATGTGAGCCTGCTCACATATATGTGAGCCTGCTCACATATATGTGAGCCTGCTCACATATATGTGAGCCGGCTCACATATATGTGAGCATGTGGACCCATTTATCACCTTATACACACATATCTCCCATTATTCTACTCTAGGTGATGTTATTCTCTTGGGGGATTTCGATGTCCATACCAAATCCTTGAAAATTTTGATTCACAACAAGACCAAGGATGCACATTACCTCTAGGATATTGAGTAAGAAACCATATGCCTTCACAAGTTTTGAGTTGATGTTACAAATCCTCTTACACCTTATGGGTGACACCTATACAACTTGAAGAATCTTAGGATTTGTTTCTCTTGAATGGTTTATTGTTATTTTCTATCTCTAGAAGCTTCATGTGTTTCCATCATGATGGATAAAATAGTGTGGTTGATTACATCTTAACCAATTAGGAGCTCCTTCCTTAGAGTCTTCACATTTCTATATCCCCCCTTTCCCTTGCATACCATGCCCTCTTCTCTTTCTCATTGAGAGTTCCCTTCCCCACCCCTCCCTCCCCAACGCCTTGCATATATTACCCACTTTTATTGGGAGTTTTTTTATACCTATAGATCACATATTCATCCACTACTCCCTTCCCTCCCCCACTTCTCATTCCACAAGATAAAATTATCAAAATACAAGATTCTCCCCACAATTCTTTGGGATGCTACTCTCAACTCTTACCTCCATTCCACTAGGCATTCCACCCATGCCCTTTCTCCTAGCTCTTTCCTCATGAACCATTGGTTTGATGAAGAGAGAAAGATTCATCACAAGAAACTGTTAGAAATAATAGGTGTGTTTGTTTAACAATAGACAATATAGGTATATTGTCACCCACCCATAGGCCGAAGCCACCCTCGAGCACCTTAACCTTGACAGATAATAATTCTAGAAGTAAAACCTAGTTCTAATAGCCAATCAAGGTAGTGTATCACTCTCCAGAGTTAGCATACCAAGTAGAAAGTCCAAACCATAACCAAGAGAGAGTCCAAGACTGAAACCAAAAATACAAGTTGTAGTAGCTACAATTGCATCTACTCTCCAGACTTGCACACAACTAAATTTCTGCAGTTGTGAGTTGTGTGTGTCAAATGAGCTCTAGCGTCCTGTATTTATATTGCTCCTCCTTAGTTGTCTGGGATGAATTCTCATTCTGAAGGCTAAAAACTCAATATTAAATATTTCTTTTAGCCGACTTGTCTTCTAGGGTTATGTCCAATGCTTTAGGGTTTCTTCTTGCTTCCTGGAATATTCTATTCTTTTCAGGGTTACACGTGGAGGTTAATACCTCCCGTAGCTACCATAATATAAACACTTCCTCCTAGATAGGGAGGTATTGAAAGCAATGATATTGAGAAAAAAACATACCATTCAACCGGTAGCATCATCATAGACATACAAGATATCTCATGATTAGATCATGAGAACCATCACCATTATCGGTATCATCTGATAGCATCAACTGTGTCATCTCTCGAAGCCATACTCCATCTGAGTAATCAGGCATGATTTTGAATAAGTCACTCAATCCACAGAGTGATACAAGAACCATTCTTCGAATCTGGGCATATGTCCTAGAATAATAACTATTCCAACAGATGTTGGAAGCCACACCATGGGATACAAGGACTATTATTCTAATCTAGACATATGTCCTAGAAGAATAAATGTCCTGGACCATTTTCTGTCTCGAGAATTTCTATCCATCAGCACACTGACTATCCATGTAGATGATAATCATTTTCAACACTACTGATAGTCTACATGGCAATCAAAACAATTTTATTCAATAGAACACAACTGTGTCTATCCATAGTAGTACACAACTACTATCTAGTGGTACACAACCACACCAAGTAGAACACAACTACTTAATCAATGAAACATAGTCACAACCAGTGGAACACATCCACCATAGTAGCATACATCTGTTTTCCAGAGACATACAGTCTCCACAACAATCATATCATCTGATATCAACCTGCATAAAACAATATCATGATATAAACTGAGTCATCTAGGCCATTCTTCCACTCACATCTTTGAGATCTAGAAGAGCATATACCCTCAGAAGGTAAAACATCAACCATGGGATATTTGGACTATTCTTCTCAAGCATAGAAGAATAATTCTCCATGATTTCTGATCTTGGACAATTCACCTAACTAGGCCATTCCTCTGGCACTAATCATAGTGCAACTTGGAGAGAAAGAGTCTGCTCTAGGGAATGCGTGTCCCTGATTGTTGAACCTAGACCATTCACCTAACTAGGCCATTCCTCCTGCACTAATCATAGTGAAACCTAGATAGAATGATTCTTCCCTAGGGAATGACTGTCTGAACCATTTCCTAATGGAAATGACTATCCTACACCAACCTCCAAAATGAACCATTCTTCAAAACTGCTCACAACTGTTAACTTCGAAAGAATGATTGTCTGACGAGGCATACCATTCTACTTGACCACTACTCAGAGTGACTTCCAAGAAGAATGATTGTCCTAGACCATTCCCCCACACTGACCATAAGGGGAATCACTGTCTATGGTACATCAACAATATATCGAACCATTTTCATTACAAAAATGACTGTCTGATCTAGACCATTATCCGAACTGGAAAATACCTATCCGTCAAAAATCTCAAACCACTTTCCGAAATGATTCTCCATAAATCAATAACACATCAGTGCTCCCTCCCAACCTGGGAGTAATCTCTTCCTTTTTCAATAAGGAAGTCGTCTCCATGAGCCCCAACGTATTTCTTAATCACACAAACTTTTCATCTTGGACAAAGGTTTTTACCCAAATATCCACTATCTGCTCATCTGTGGAGATATATTGGAGAACCACTTGTATTTTCTGGTCTTCATCATAGAGAATATAATGCTTGATCTCAATGTACTTCGGTCTGTCATGGAACATTGGTTTTATCTGAAGGCTTCATATAGCTATGATCATTATAGTATATCATAGTTGAATTCAACACTTATGTTTCCTTCTAGCTCATGATATCGTGGAAAGGCTCAAACTGAAACATATCCAAGTAGCACTTCTTCTGTCATCATGAGAGTTTTCCATGGATTAGCAATCCATCATCCCAGACTTCTGAGTAACTATTTCGATACACTATATCTATCATAGAAAGTTTTCACCACGCTTCTGTTGTATATGAGATACTCTGCATCAAGTTATTTGAATCCATACAAGGTCTTATTATATCTGCATACATGTGTCTCTTTCTGGTATAAGCTTATTTCTCACTTTCTTTATTGGGAAGAAAAGTCTTTTACATGTAAATTCCAATCCATGGATACTTCAAGAGGTATATCTGGAACAAGATATTGTCATAGTCTTCTCCCTCCTTCTAGAAGAACCTCTGAATATTGTAACGCTTCCATTCATAAGTCTTTTTCACATTTTCTTACATACACTGTTCTTTATCATAACTTCCATTTCTTCTGCTCGATTTCTTCTTAGTGAGTTCAAACTAAGATGGTAGTCTTGTGATTCTCGGTATAATAACCGGTTGCTCTTGTTTTTACTTCTTTATTGGAATATTCATGTTCTTCCTCATGTCTCTATTTAGCTCTTGGGTCCATGGGGTCTTCTATATGCCCTGAAGTTTCCAAATTTTTCCTTTCATCATAGGATCATGGATGTATATGGACAACCAAGGATACTTTAAGGCTTATTTTCAAAGAAGACTTCTTCTAGAGTCAAAATGAACATGTGTGGTTTATCATGGCTGATACTTTCAATTGGAACATGGACAGATACTTCATAATCCTCAATGGATCATATAATTTAGTATTATCTCCCTCCCAATCCTTGCTTCACTCATGAATGCATGCTATTATTTTGGAATTTTCTAATCATTTCCCTCCATCTAAGAGAGTCCATGCTTCTGTCTACATCCTTATTGCCTTCTGCAAAGTGTCATGCGTCTTTTTATAATTTCCTCTTGATTGCTGACTTCTTTCTGTTTTGAGTTCTTTCGGGTTTCTTCAAGTTTGATTTTGATTTCGGCTTATCTTGTAGTTGTTACTTATGTAATATCTTCCACATGAATTTTTACCAAGGATTTTCAATGTACTTCATCTTTTCATGTGTATTTCTTGACTAGTACTCATATTGATAGAAATCCTTATCTTGTTATTCTTCCATAGGTATTGTTTCACTTGAACATCTTATCTTATAAGATATATATATGAAATATATGTACAAAAACTATGTAAACATGGTATGTACAAGAATTATGAAGAATATTGTTACCTTGTCTTAGAAGAAGAAGTTTGTTTTATCCTGTTTGGCCTTCATTGAGGGTTCCCTTTCTTCAACAACTAATTCTTCATCTGTTTCCTTCCTTAGGCCAAACTTCCTCTTATTCCTGAAATTATTGAATTTTTGTTGTGAAGGCTTGATCATCTTATTTATTTTGGGATTTCTCTTTTGTGTTAATCCTTGATTCTTCTTGTGCACAACAACTCAAAAGTTCTTCAAATGTGAGATATTCCTTTCTTGTGTTCATGCTTGCAGAAAATGCATCCCATGTCTTGGGAAAGTTGTTGAGTACTATATTTACTAGTTCCTTGAAACAATTTCTTCAATAGATTGTAGTTGATCTCTTAACTGAGAGATTCTCACAAAGTATGATGTTATGCTTTCATCATCATTCATTTTCATGTAATGAAGCTCATTCTTCAGACTCATTACTTGTCCAATGTTTTTAACTGAGAAGAGATTAGTTAGGGCATCGTACATCTTCTTAGATCAGTCGAGATGAGAGATGTAGGGTATCAAGAGGTATTTTACAAAGTCCACTATGATACTCATGGAATTGATTCCATTGTCCTTGAACTTCTCCATAACTACAACATTATGAGGTTCCTTCTTTTTTCCTTCTTCAGACTGTGGTTCCATGATATTTCCTTTCATGATATCCAATATTTTATTCTGGGAAAGGATGAGGTCAATCCTTTGTCATCCATGATCTGAAGTTAGAATCCCCTTCTAACTTGTTTTCTGACTTCATAGAGTAAGTCATGACTACTTTGACTTGGTAAACCTTTGACTTTGACTTGGTCAACCTTTGAATTTGACCACAAAATCAAAATTGATGTCTTAGCTTATTGAGAGTACCAGAAGGTGTGATAGGTTAGGGCACACTAGGATTGTTGGCACAGGGGCAGACCTAGGGTTCAACACTACAACATCACACCAACAAAGCCATAACTACCGACCCTTTCGCCAACACCTGCGAAGAAGATGAAGTCTCACCTGAGGTAGAGGCAGGGGTGGTTGCAAGACCTAGGTGCCTACAACCTTAGCTGGGACATAGATATGTGATTACAACACTTAATGAAGAACTTAGCACCGTCAGTTCCTCAATATATAATCAAGAATCACTTCACTGATAAAACAATGCTTCGCAACATTCACACTAATTTAACATATTTAAGCACTTAGCATCACCAGATAGGTCATATCTAGTAGATCAAGCACTCATCGCATTCATATAAGTTTGATCTAACATTCTCATACATCATTAGCACTATGCATAAGCGTATCTATCTAATCATCTTAAAGCACTCGGAAAAAGAGGACATAAACACATTAACACAAGCACAAAGAAAGACAACACAATGTTTACATGGTTCACCCCCACCCTAGGGCCACATCCACCAAATATTATTCTTTATTGTCTTCAGTTAATTGGTTACAAGCACAGAGCCATCAAAACCCTAATCCGCATAGGACAGAATATCTGCGCAGCTTGCTAGACCCTTCTTCCTTGCGTTACAACACAAAGCCTTCCATGATCTATTACAATCACCTGCACTTAGCTCTTCAAGTCTCTTACAGTCATGCATGAAGCACTTACAAACCCTACTTGCACTTAGCATACATCACATAGATGTCGATCCAACTCTCTCTCTACTTCTTACATTTCCTAGCCTTCTATTTATACATACAAAATAGGCCTAAGCATGGGTAAACCCATGGGTCAACATCCCAATCCCATTACATAATCCCACAAACACAAAAAGGACCCAAAAGTGGGTTGATATCCCTTGATATCTGCTTCATCTTGCACTCCTCCTTCGACAGGCTGTCGAAGTCCCAAAATAGGTCACTATCACCAAGAATCTACCAAAACTTAGTCAAGGGCCAACATGCCCCCAACACTCACCTGTGACTCGTCCTGATTCACTCTGATCTGACCAGTTCTGCTTCGAAGGCCTCAAGTTTGTCTCGAGCTGCTTCGACCTGCTGCTGTGTGATGAACTCTTGCTTGATGAAATCCTGGATCATTGCATCATTCACGGGCCCTTCTAGGCACTATTCTGCTATGATGACAACCTGCTCTAGCTCTGCTCCTCAACTTTCAAACTCTGTGAATAACTGGCACACATTATCTTGTACTGGTTGAAATTGTTGAGTAACTTGCATCACTCTGCTTTGAATCGTATGGATCTAATGTTGGGCAGTGCGTTGCTCCTGAGACCGCTTCATTCTTTCCATGACCGAGAAGGCCTTCAGCTATGCATGTAGTGTGTCTGTGCGCTACTTTGCATCTTTGAGCTACGACTTTAATTCCTGTAACTCTGGATTCTCAGTGAGGTTCTCATATTTTTGGGCATTGTGGTTTCTCAACTGCTTTCACTCCAATGTAAGAGCTTTTCGTCTATCAACTGTGCTGCGGGAAGTTGCTTCCCTTTGGTTTCTTACATCTTGAGGGGTCTCGGGCACAGTGCGGAGCTCCAAGTCTGCTATGTGCTATTGGAGCTGCTGGATTACCTCTTCAAGTTGGGCCACCTGCTGTGGAACTCGCTCTTCGTTTTTTACTTCTACAACTGTCATAAAGCGAAGTGCTCTGTGAACCATTTCCTTTACTTTGAGTTGCCTTACAAGAAATAGTTCTTGTCTTTGCTGCAGTTTTTCTTTTTCTTCATCCCACTTTGCTTGCAGATCAAGCTTCTCCCGTTATGCAGTACTACGTTGTTCTACAAGGTCTCCTTGTATTTTTTCCAAAGCCTGGGTGGCTTGCACTATTTCTTCCTGATATTTTCGAAGGCGAGCTTTGACTTTATCAACAATTCAGTGGAGTTGAGCTGGCTCATAGCCCAATTCTAGTGTTCCTGCTGAAAAAGGCGCAGTGGAGACTGCGTGACTGGATTGTAGTGTTTGTTGCACCCCTTGAAGTTCAACCTTAATCCAATTGAACACCTCTGCCTGCTTAGCTTCTTGCTTCTCTTCTGTTTCCAGCAAAGCATCATTTAGGGCCACTACGATGAAATCAAATTCGTCGAAGGTGAGGGTGTTCTTCATTTTGGTCATGGTTTCTTTCACTTTCTTCCAGGAGGAAGGTTTCAGTAGGGAAACCTTCCTTTTCTTCGAGGGATCCTCCTCTTCTCTAGGTGATGTAACCTCGCCTTTCTTCTGTTCAACTTATATGCCATTTACCTATGCATCATCACCTTCTTTCTCTGGTGATATGGAAGCAGTCTTTACTGAGGTGTTGTCTATATCCTGAACCTCTTCAGTCTTATTTGTATTTCTAGGTCCAGGTGTATACTGTGCAGTTTTTGGACTGTCTATGTCAGATATCTCCATAGGGTTTGCTGGAACAAGGAGGTCCACCGACCATTCCTTGGTAATTTCTTCCATGTCCTCCTCTGTCAGCTTGTAGTAAGATTGAAGTTGTTGCTTGTGCTCGTCAGTGCACGTTGTAATATAAATGAAATGGTGGTCCGCGCTGAATTTCATTAAAGGCCGAAACCTGTAGAGAGTATTCGGGGTCATATGAGGCTCGAAATGGATGGCTAACTTCAACTGATTGTAATAAGTGTGGAATACATCATTTGACTACCATTTCTTGTTCATGTCACTGGAATACCACAATTTACTAAACTTCAAGGCTAGAGGTTCAAAGGGTTCGATGTCCGGGAAGGTCGCCCCTTCCGGCATCTCTCATGAAATGAAAGAAATTAGGATAAGAAGCCAACTAAAGTGGAATTCATATCCTTAATCTTGTGCTTCCCTGCAATCTAGCTCCAAATGGTTTACGAGGTACTTCGCCCAATTCATTTGTAGGCCCTCCGCGCACTTCCCTGCGAGGTCAACTACAAAACTAGTGACTTGGGTGGGTCGGTTCTTGCGAACTAACTTTCTTGCAATCAATTGGTAGTCTAGACACACTGTGATGCTTTGGATAGAGGCTACCTTGTAGCCTCACGTGCCCTTCTCAACATCACCATAGGTATCCTTGATCCTTTGAGCTAGAGCGCAATCCATTGTTTTTCTGGAAAAGAAATCTTGTGGGTCAGGGCCTTGCATACTCAACCCTGTGATTAGATTGATCAACATCAGATCCACTGTGATACGATGATTTAACCACAAGTATATTCCATGGTAACAGGACAACAACAACTTGACACATGCATTCACTTCTTGGTGTCTTTCAAAGTGTGGAATCTTCATGACTTTGAGTAGTGTGGACTGTGCAAGGTTATGGGTCCATGTCTGAGGAATTATCTTTGAATTCTTTCCTTTTGTCCTGGTCAGGTACTTATGTGGGGCAAGCATGTTGTAGACCTTCCTATCGCCGAGGTTGAAGTTGCTAAACTTCAACGCTGCTATATTTTCTTGATCTGCATGAACTGCACATATCCCTTTCAGGAGTTACGCAATGACCAATCCATACTCAAAGTCTCTGGGCACACTGTCTTGATTTATTGCACCGCTTAGAGGTGGTAGATAGGCGGGTAAAATTCTCGGAATCAACTTTGCATTCACGAGATCATCTCTGTGCTTGGTTCACTTCTCATCTGCAGGCTGTGATGGTCTGGCTTGAGCAGTGGATGGAGAGGCTTCTATTCCTCTCGTCGATGATTCTTTTATACCGATAGACAATCCTCTCTTCAACATGACTCTTTCAGTCATCAAGTTGATGAGTACTTCGTTTACTGATTCTTCAACTGCGGTGAGCTCGTCAGACATATGTGATCGAGTTTAATAATATCAGGCTCATAATTAACTCAGATACTGCACTAGAATAAACAACAAGAGGGAAATGAACATTGTATATAAGTCACTTGGTCTGCGGGCTCAAATTCTTGGTTAGCAAAAGTGTTCTCCGTGCATGGCGCAATGGGATAAGTAGGCAACTTGACAACGGTTTGCTTGTAACGGGTATGAAGCCTCATCAACTCTTGTTCTGTCCATTATGGCGCAGTCCAACGGTCTGGTGTTGAGCTATAAATGATTTCTAACCCATTCAGAGCAATAGTCGAACAAATATATCGGTCCCAATGGCTATATTTCTTTGCCATGGCAAAGTTCCATGTGTCGCTGGTCTGATATCCCGATGAAGATTGAATTTGGCAATTTTTCTTTCTGCAAAGTTCCCTCTAGAAACTTCTGTATATTTTCAATATTATCTCTCTTCTTACTTATCTTTCTAGCCTTCTTTCCACTGATCTTCATCTTGGTGGTCCTTTTTCCATTCTAATTCTTGTCTTCTTCGGACACAGTCATTGCGCACTGTTGAGATTCTCTCCTTGGACTCATGGGTAACACTTCTTCTGGGATAGGTACTTCAGTCTTCTGTGAGTCTTCTAATGTTCTTGCAGCTTCGACATCTGGGTCTCTAGTGTTAAGTAGCTTCGACCTATTCTTCTGTTCTTCAATCAAGTATGCGATCCTTCTAGTCATGAAATCTTTTAATTCTTGTTTCTTCTACTCCAAAACTTCTTCTTCTTCTTTTCGTCTGGCTTGATCTCTTTCAATCCAAGGTTTCCCTAGTAACATGGTAAATGGGGCATGGTCCTCAATAAATTTAATAATCTCAAAATCTTCTTCTATAGAAGTTCCATTGGCATTCATAGATATCTGAGTGAGCTTTCCATATAGATTTACCAGTTTTTCTCTAAATAACCTTGTTCCTCCTAATGAAGGGATCATAGTAGGTCTTCATATAGCTTCCCAAGTTCTCTCTATCATGATATTCACCTGTGTTTCCTCATCTATAACACAGTCAATGTCGAAGTCTCCTATTCTTGCTTCAAGGCATTCCTTGTCTTTAAAGATCTCTGATAATCTAACATGTCGGTGGTCATTCAAGGTTTCTGTCATCTATAGAAATACCTTCTATGACTCTTTCTGGAGTTCTGCTATAGCCTTAGTTTTTGGATCTGCCTTAGGGTTTTCTTGTCTTATGTTCATACTTTCAAGCTTAACAATCATTCTAGGGAAATCCAACACTTCATGGTTCATATCTTTGCAACAAAGACAACTAGGTTGTCTTCCAGGGCATTCCTTAGCAAGATGTCCCGGTCTTCTGCAACTGTAATAGAGGGTTAATCGTCTCTTTCTTTTAAATGATCCCCCACTTCTCCTATACTGCGTGTTAGGATCATAGGAGCTAACCTACAGTAAGTTCTTTCTAGGATCCTGCATCCATTTGTTAGTCCAAACATTCTTTCTATGCATAGGTATAACATATCTTTCACTATTCTTATCAGATATAGTCATATCAAATCGTCTTTCATCTATTAATGACCTATTTTTTAAGCTAGGACATAATCTATCAAACATACCTAGATCCATACTCTAGAAACAAAAAAATCCACTTATCTTACTTCTAGAGAGCACAAAGATTTCAGATCTAGAATTTTTCTACTTATTATTACCTTTATCAGAGCACAAAGCTTACAGATATGTGATTACAACACTTAATGAAGCACTTAGCACCGTCAGTTCCTCAATATACAATCAAGAATCACTTCACTGATAAAATAGGGCTTCGCAACAATCACACTGATTTAAAGTATTTAAGCACTTAGCATCACTAGATAAGTGAGATCTAGCAGATCAAGAAATCAACACATTCATATAGATCTGATCTAACATTCTCATACATCATTAGCACTAAGCATAAGCGTATCTATCTAATCATCTTAAAGAACTCAACAAAAGAGGACATAAACACATTAAGACAAGCACAAAGCAAGACAACACAATGTTTATGTGGTTCACCCCCACCCTAGGGCTACGTCCACAAACTCATCTTCTTTATTGTCTTCAGTTAATCGGTTACAAGCACAGAGCCATCAAAACCCTACTCCGCATAGGAAAAAATATATGCGCAGCTCGCTAGACCCTTCTTCCTCGCGTTACAACACAAAGCCTTCTACGATCTGTTACAATTACTTGCACTTAGCTCTGCAAGTCTCTTACAGTCATGCACGAAGAACTTACAAACTCTACTTGCACTTATCTCTACAAGTCTCTTACAGTCATGCACAAAGCACTTACAAATCCTACTTGCACTTAGCATACATCACATAGATGCCAATCCAACTCTCTCTCTACTTATTACAATTCCTAGCCTTCTATTTATACATACAAAATAGGCCTAAGCATGGGTAAACCCATGGGCTGACATCCCAATCCCATTACATAATCCCACAAACCCAAGAAGGACCCAAAAGTGGGCCAAGATCCCTTGATCAATGCTTCCTCTTGCACTCCTCCTTCGACAGGCTTTTGAAGTCCCAAAATAGGTCAATATGAACAAGAATCTCCCAAAACTTGGTCAAGGGCCAACAAGGATATCCAAAAATTAGGTCAATATCTTCACTTAAGGTGCCTTAACAAGAGGGTTAGGGTTTTGTTGCTGCAACAAAAAAATTGACTGCAACTGCAACTGTAACTAAGAAAAATCCTCCCAATATATCTTGCAGGAGTTAGACTGTCCGAAGATAGTGTGGTCCCATAACCTATTAGAAATAATAGGTGTTATTTTTTAACTATAGACAATATACCAATATTGTCACCCAACCATAGGCCGAAGCCACCCCCGACCACCTTAACCTTGACAGAGAATAATTTCAGAAGAAAACCCTAGGCCTAATAGCCAATCAAGGTATCATATCACTCTCCAGAGTTAACATACCAAGAAGAAAATCCAAACCATAACCAAGAGAGAGTCCTTTACTGAAAACGAAAATACAAGTTGCAGTAGCTGCAACTACAACTACTCTTCAGACTTGCGCACAACTAAATTTTTGCAGTTGCAAGCTGTGTGTCAAATGAGCTATGGCCTCCTGTATTTATATTTCTCCTCCTTAGTTGTCTAGGCTGACTTCTCATTCCAGAGGGTAAAAACTCAATATTAAATATTTCCTTTAGCCGACTTGTATTCTAGGGTTATGTCCAATGCTTTAGGGTTTCTTCTTTCTTCCCAGAATATTTTATTCTTGTCAAGGTTACATGTGGAGGTTAATACCCCCCACGACTACCATAATATCAACAAAAAAGTTATTTTTTCTTCACCCATGATTCCCCATCCCCCCCTTTGCTCCAAAAATGTTACATTTTCCTTCTCCTCCATAAAATGATTTTTATTTTATTTTGTTTTAGGAGACAAGAGCTTTGTGATTCCCTTCACCACTCTTATAAAACCTTATGGCATATCCTTTTCCAAATCACTACCCCCCCCTAGATATAGACCCCTAATACATGTTCTCTCAAAACATCTCCCTTTATTATGTTCCTATATAGGCCCATTTGTATCTTCCCCCTCCTCCCGTTGAGTCATATTTTCTCCTATGACAACATCAAGAGTGTAGTTAGAGTCATGAGAACTATTAGAAAAACCAATGAGGAAGGCCTCGATCCAAGTTCTTCAAGCATGGTATTTATTCCCTTCACTCCCACATTGTTAATATGTTTAATCTTGTCGTATGATTGATTTTCCCTTAGGTTTGGTCCCATCATTTCATCCACCCAATTTTCAAATCAGGGACTATCTTGGAGCCTAAGAATTTTCACACCATCATGATTGGACACACTTTCTCCGAACTCTATGTTGCAATTCTTCACTCANCATATGAGTTGGAGAGAATGCATATCGAGGCTATAGGTCATGTAGGATTCCACTTGGATCACCATAATATCAACCATATCTTCATGCTTAGGGATATTATCAAGGAGGATCATCATCACTCTTAAAAATTATTTTGATGTTTTGTGGACTATCAAGAAACCATTTGACACTATCTCGATAGAGGTTTTGTTCCAATGACTATGTGAATTGGTATTATGGATACCCTCTTGATTTCCATCATGAGACTCAACGAGTCGATTATAGGTATTTAACACACAACTCATTACCTTTCAAATTTTATTCAGATCACCATTGGACTTAAGAAAGGGTGCCCCCTCTTGCCAACCCTCTTTGGGATCTATTTCAGCGAGAGATAATATTTTCCACGTTAGCATATTCAAGAGAGGAATAGGTGTATCCTACACTATTGAATTGATCATATTGCTTCTCTTTTCTAACAACTTGATTCTTTTGGCATTTTTACTCAAGGATATTTAGATACATATTTACACCCTTTCAAACTTTTGTGACTTTTGACAAATAACAACTAACCAAGGTAAAATGAAGGTCATGATCTTCAATGTGTCAAAGTGTGCACTCTTTGAGTATCATTTCCTTTTTTAGTGGGAAGAGATTGAGATCACCCCGAGTTATAACTTTGGAATTTAAATTCATAGGGCCATCATTTAGTTTGTAATATGCCTTCCAACTTCAACCCAATAAGGGTTATGATGCTCTTTCCATTCTTGAGTGGAAATTCTTTCATAATCACTTTTAGTGCATCGCATACAAGATGCACCTTATGGAGAAAATCATCAATCCCATCATTATTTATGGAGCAAAGGGATGGGGATCTAGTATATTGAATATTATTAAGCTAGGAATGAGAGAGTACAAACCCTCCAACTTAGAGTCATCATCAAATGCAAATTAACAAATCACCATCCCATTATTCAATGAATTTTGGAGCCGAGCCTTTATGACTAGAGGTCATCTTCTGGTTGGGATTATTCCTTCATAGAGTCCATATCTTTGGGGAGTCTACATCCTGGGGACAGAGTCCCACGAGGGAAGTTCCACTTAAGCAAGGTGGAAATATGACTCTAGGCAAAGTTTCACTAAATTTGGGATGAGTATTTGTTATGAACATAAATATACATATAAATAGATATTCATAACATAATAAATAATTAATAAATAATAATTATTAATAATGAAAGGGCATGTCTCTAAGGACATGAATATTGGTTAAGGGAACCCCTGCGTGGGTATATAAACGAGCCCTCATTCTCAATTGTAAATCATCTTACTATTCATTTCTTATTACATATATATTTGTCCATATGGATTTGATTACTATATTCCAGATATTTTGGATTATTTGTGCGTGACGAACTTTGTTTGTCTCATTTGGTATCAGAGCTAAATTCTGACCCGGCCTTTGGCCACACTCAAGTATTTTCAGAATTTTTCTGAATTCTTGGTCTTTGACTAAGGTTAGGCCATTGGCCATACAGGCTTGTAGCCACACAATTTTTTTTTTGCAAAGTTCTCTAAGAAATTTGGTCCTTGTCCACCAACCAGGCCCTTGGCCATTCAATTTTCAAGCTCATAAGAACTTCAGTCTTTGACAGCTGACTAATTCAGGCTCTTGGCCCTATAAAAACTCAAAAAGTTTGTTGAAGGCCTTTCAGCTGAAAATCCAATCACCATCTTAGGGTTACCCAAATAAGAAAAAGAAAAAAAAATATCGTAAATAGAAATATATATTTAAAAAAAATAGTTAAAAAAAAAAAGTTAATAGAAATATATATATTTATATAATAAATAATAAAAATAAAATAAAAACAAAACCCCCAAAAATCGTTTAATTATTAAAAAAAACAAAAATAAACTATTTAATATACACTCTAATTCTCATCCTGCATATTTAAATTAAAAAAACAAAAAAAAAACAAAAAAAAAAACACATTTTTGTAAACCCTCCCCATTCCCCTCCTCCTATCCCTGTCCTTTCCATTGTATCTCCCTTCCCTCCCCTTTCCCTTTTTCATCCCCCTCAAATCCCATAATTCC
>JASDQU010248655.1:0-16483 GCA_032191745.1 Picea mariana
GAAATGAATACAATCTCATCAATTTGTCATAACAACAACAAAACTCTATCAACTATCGCTAGATTTATTATTTAGATATGACCTGCAAATAATACAATGTGGGAAACATTTAAAGCATCATATCAATCTCTTTTTGAGGCACCACGAACAACAAGGAATGGAACGATTTGATGTGAAAAGTAAGAAGGATTACAACAACTTGATCTATGATGGAGCATCCATTTCTTGACTCCACGACTTGCATAAAGTAGGAACAACCTGTCGTAAGGTATATGACCTCCTTTAATGGCTATCACATCTTCTTTGTTGAGCTCCCATGTCCTGTAAATAATGGATGTATCCCCTCTATAAATCCCATGGCTTGGAATAGTGGGTCATATATCCTCCTAATGCCATGAGTTGAGGGTAAATGGATCAACCCCTTTTCTATGCGACTCCCACAATATGTAACAATGGATCAACACCTCCTCAAAACCTCACAAGCTATAAATAAAGGGTTTCGACCATCTCCCTCAAATACACAAGATACAAACAATGGATATGACCCTTTTTGAGATCAACAAGTTAATGGTACAACCTACCTTAAACCCCAAACTATGCAAATGCCCACGCAATTTAGCCAAAATGTTGAATCTTCCTTTTGCAATGAATCTCAGTGAGAGATCTAAGTGATCTCTTCTTTTTGATCAACTAGGGTGGATAGTTTCATCACTGAACCCAAACTTCTCAAGGTTTTAGTCCCAGAGCCAAAGCTTCAAAGCTTCAAGAACACTCCAAATCAATTTGATAAAATGATCATGCATAATGAGAGAATGATCTTCAATCTCTCTTTTATCCCCTTTTTACCCTTTCCACTCAACTAAATAATTACAAAGTGACTTTATAATATATATTTTAATATCTCCTCCCAAAATCACTTAATAACACCCTTTTTATTTAATTACTCAATATCACCTCTAATTTTTCTTTTTCACCCAAGTGACATTAAATAATTAAATTAATTAATTCCATTTTTCACTGAATATAGCCTAAAAGAATTAATTAGGATACTAAGTTGTCCTCCTGGAGTGATCACTCGAAAATGGATATTACATTCCTTCCTTCCCGAGATTGCTTGTCCTCAAGCAATGCTATCACAACCTTACAATCAATAGGCTGAACCAAATTGAAATTGAGAATGATCCCAGGGTCCCACACCAACCTAGAATATGTGAAGCACCCTCTCCTCAAAGCACTATCTAGCAAGGTACTAACACAAGAGGCCTCCTTAATACTACTGATAAGTAGAGCAATCAGATACTGTAAAACTCGATCGACCCCTCAAAGAATTGCTCTTCTAGGAAACCAATCCAATGAACCATAGGAGTAAACTCCTGAAAGTAAAAATCGCCTCTCACATCTTTATTAGTTGTTGAACTTCCAAAAAATGTAATCCAAGGGTTCCATACTAGTCTTAGAAAGGAACCACCATGTTGATCTTGCGCCACTCTGATCATAATTGTCTGACTATCATGCCCATATTGCATTCTTCTCTCCTAGAACCCTAAGCTGAAATGCCTAAAAGGGATGAATCCACTACCAGTCATATCCTACAAGCATCTCAGTGAAGTCAAAGTTCGCAAACTCCTGCTAGAATCGATCCTGGGTATCGGAAAATAAAATCTATTCCTCCATATAGAATAAGTTTCAACATCTCCTCTCATGAAATTCCAAAATTGAAACAGATCAATCATTGTCACAACTTTGTTAATTAGTATCAAAATTTGAAGCAATCTACCAATCAGATGAATTCTATTGTGCCACACTAATAACCATGGGAATCCAAATAAGCCAAGTCTTTGATTTCTGTTTTTGTATGCACGCATCTGAGTACATCATCAACCCACAATTTCTTTCCTGTATGCTTAATCATCATATAAAATAGGGACACACTGAAAACTGAACATTGGCAAGCTGGAATCTTTGCTTGGGATAGTCTGAAAATGGACTTTGACACTTGTACACCAATTATTTCCAGTATGTGCAAAAATGGACATGGACTGCTACAAGCTTTCTCTATGCACCTTTGAAGTGGGCTGGTGTAACTGCTGGTGGACCCCAGAAAATATTTCAATCCTAGAAATTGTCCCTTGTCACTGTACTGATCGGGCAGTTGTTTCATTTTGAGGACATGATATTGTATGATAAATATGGGGTGAATATACTCTTTAACAATGTCTCTCTTTGAACAATAAACACTATCTTTGTCAAGAATGCTTGATATCTCTCTGTTACCGGCCATCATCTTCTCCAAAGGTGGCCATTGAGTGAGGTCTCTACTTACTTCCTGTAGCATACTTTCATAGACCAAGTGACCATAATTTAGCACCCAACCCTCCTTGATGTCATGTTTGTTCCACAAGTTGTCAATGTGCGCTATGTGTTCAACTTCAAACCTTCCCCTTTTTGAACTGCGAATGATATGTTTTAAAAAATGGAAAACTCAAAATATCTCACCTATGTATGCTTCAAAGCTTTAGGCTGGTCCTCAAATCCTATCCTGAGACAAACCTGCTTTATTTGAAACGATCTTGAACATCTTATAATCTTGTTTGTAGGTTCCCACAATGAACTCTGAGAGGGAGGCTCATTTATCAGGGATGTGTATTCATTTTTATTGTAATTATTACCCATCAGAGTTAGCCTGCTATGCACTTCAAACTAAGGAAGGGAATCATCATGATTTCCAGGTAGACCATACCAAATCCTATAGCATAAACATCGTCATGAAGACCATCACCTTTCGTCTTGCACTGCATCTCGTCCACGGTTGTTTTGGTGTGTCTCTCATTTTCCACGTAGTGATCTCAGGTTCCATTGATTTTTGGGGCACCCAACTGACTTCTACAAGATCCAAATGCATAGTATGGTGGGATAGTTTCTTCCAGGCAGATTGCAGAATTTATATGCAGTTATTCATTATTTTTATCAGTACAAACATATACACATAACTGCTCCTTGGGTGCCGAATGCTATACATCTATGTTTTCATATGTTGGGTTCTCTTCAAAGGGTTTTGAACTCTTGCTATAATCATGGCCATCGATTCTCAACACCACCACCCTACCCTGGTCTTGATTGGTGTCATAGATGACTCCGGTATATTCAATTTGATGAGTGATTTCATTCTTATTTTTTATCAAGCTAGTGCAATCAATCATCAAGTGGCTTTTTAAGCTCAGACATATGTTCTAGTTCTAATTCACTAATTAGGTCACCAGGAGGGCAACATTTGACCTCATCATGTTGTTTAGAAAACACATAATTACCTGGCCAGAGTTGTACATAGCTTGTATAATTATTGGAAGTCTGCAAAAAATTCTCATTTTTTATCATAGAGATCCAAATCGCATTATGCGGTTCTTCCATAGAGTCTGGGTCAGCACACAATTGTTCCTTGAAAAATATGGGGATGGGATGCTCACAGAACATCATGTTAGTATCAGTGCTAGGATTGGAAACCAAGAACCTGTCCAAAATAGACTCTGGGCAGAATGCTTCAATGTCTTCAAAATTCATACCAACCCTAGAAGGATCACAATTTTTAGTTCATACTTCACTAATATAGAACAAGTTTGTGACAATTCTGGCACTATCATCATCACAAAAAGGTGGTTCATCAAAATAGATTAAATATGAGCTCCTACTTGTCTCCTGGCCATTTGTTCGATCTTCTAAAGAAGTGAACTCTTCAAGGGTGCAACCAAGAATATTATCTTCACGCTGGATCTGAAAAGGGACATACCTCTTTGTTTGTATGTCATCAAGGTCATAATCAGACATGAATTTGTCAATTAGGTCCCTAGCAGGACAAACTTCATCCTCGTCACACTTATCATGTGCTTGTCCTCCAAATGTAGCATTGGTGTCTTCACATGGTAGGATCACAAATTCCTCACCTGAAATAAGACTTGGTATAGGGATGATGAGTGCATTTTGGATAATGATGTGACCTGTAGAAGGGCTAGAAATTGTAATATCCCCATGATGCAAACTATGTGTGTAATACAAAATTTCTGAGTCATACCTCTCTTCAAGCCCATGCAAATCTGAATGCTCCTCGTGCTTGACCATAACAAGAGGCTCTTCCCTCAAATCATGAGTACCACTAATATACTCATGTGTTATGACTGCCATAGATTATTGAGTTTTTGATGTGGATGATGCAGAATGTGCCACTCTCAATTCCCCACAAAGCTCATCAACTTGAATTTTTTATTCTTGAAGGGTCATTTGAGTGCTCTTCAAAGAATCCTTAATAACCTTAAGCCCATGGGTAATCTTATCAACTTCCTCTTCTTTCTTCCTAACTGTTAAGTGAGGCTCCAACAACTTAGGATTCTCTAACAATGTTGTAGATTCTTCTAATATCCTTGAAGGACTTGCAAAAATTATGCCACGAGTTCCTGATTTGTCTTCATCTTTCTTCTAACTCTGAATTTGAATGAAATATGTTGTCTTCCCTTCTCTGTCTCTAGTATGTGATATATTCCTTGTCCTTTGGAAACATTAAGATAACATGCACTCACCAAGGACTTGCAAAAATTATGCCACGAGTTCCTGATTTGTCTTCATCTTTCTTCTGACTCTGACTTTGAATGAAATATGTTGTCTTCCCTTCTCTGTCTCTAGTATGTGATATATTCCTTGTCCTTTGGAAACATTAAGATAACATGCACTCACAGGGTGGTAGGTGTACTAGCTATGATACCATTGGAAGATCCCCTCTTATATCGTTGTTAGGTTTTTTGTGTTGTTGCTGATATGTTTTGTGTTTATTTGGTTCAATACTTTTGTCAAACTGTTTCACTGCTAATATGCTTGTGTTATTTGTTTTCAAATCTATTTTTTTTATATAATGGCACAACAGAATCACAATAGATATGGCACATGAAAGAGTTTTATTTTACTGAAATACCAAAGGAAACAACAATATATATAATGGAAATGAATACAATCTCATCAATTTTTCATAACAACAATAAAACTCCAACAACTATCACTAGATTTATTATTTAGTTCTAACCTATAAATAATACACTATGGGAAACATTTAAAGCATCAGATCAATACCTTTTTGAGAGAACACAAACAACAGGGAATGGCACGATTTTATGTGCAGAGTAAGAAGGATTACAACAACTTGATCTATGTTGAAGCAACCCTTTGTTGACCCCACGACATGCATAAAGTAGGCACAACCTGCAGTAAGGTATACAACCTCCTTTAATGGTTGTCACAACTTCTTTGTTGAGCTCCCATGTCCTGTAAATAATGGATGTGGCCTCTCTATAAACCCCACGGCTTGGTATAGTGGTAGAAATATCCTCCTAATTCCACGAGTTGAGGGTAAATGGCTCAGCCCCTTTCTTCTGTAACTCCCACAATCTATTGTTAGAATGTGCTCATTTTACCATCGACAATATCACTATTGTCACCCAACCATAGCCCGAAGCACCCTCCGAGCACCTTGACCTTGACAGAGAGAAGAATCTTGGTAGAAATCCAATAGCCAAGCAAGGACAATGCACCAAGCAAGAAGTAACCAAAGCTGATAAGAGATTCCAACCCAAAAAGATAGAAGCAATAGGCTTCAGAACTGGCGGCAACACCTTCTCCAGAATTTGCGCACAAGACTACCAAACTGCAGTGCGCACAAGTTCCTGTCTGCAATTCTGAGAAGTGTGTCAAATGAAAGACGGGCGCACTGTATTTATAGTAATCCTGGCAGACTGCCTGGGCTGACTTCTCATTCTGGGTACTAATTAATTCATATTAATTATCTCTCTTAGTCGACATCTCTTCTAGGGTTATGTTCACTTCTTTTATTTATTCCAGAACATTCTAAACTTGTCAAAGGTCACAATGGAAGTTCATGCCTCTCGAAGCTACCATAATATCAACACTCCCTCCTAGCTAGGGAGGTATAACTGATAATGGTCTTGAGCACAAACAGACCATTCAATTGGTAGCATCACGAGCACCGTCATTATTATCCAACTGGATAATCTCCATGAAAACAGGTGCAATATCAATTGATAGAACACAACTGTGTTTATCCATGATGTCAATATCCACGTATATGGATACATGGATATTGACATCTTGCCAGGAACCAGATTTGAACTGGTAGTACACAACTACTCAAACTGTGACACATAGTCACAAATAGTGGAACATATTCACCACAGTAGCATATCTCTACTTTTTGGAGACATGCAGTCTCCATAACAATCATCTGATATCAACCTGCACATAAAATATTGTTATGATATAAACTGAATCATCTGGGCCATTCTTTCACTCACATATGTGAGATCCGAAAGAGCATCTGCCCTCATAGTAGAACATCAATGATGGGTTATTTGGACTATTCTTCTCAAGAAAGGAAGAATAATTGTCCTGATTTATGAGCTTGGACCATTCCCCACCCTGGACCATTCCTCTGACACTAAACAAAGTTCAACCTAGAGAGAATGAGCCTGCCCTAAGGAATGCATGTCCCTGATTGTTGAACCTGGACCATACCCCACCTTGGGCCATTCCTCTGGAACTAAACAAAGTGCAACCTAGAGAGAATGAATCTACCCTAAGGAATGACTGTCCAGACCATTTCCTAAGGAAATGACTGCCCTGCACCAATCTCCAAAACGGACCATTCCCCATGTTAACCACAATGGGAAATCGTTGTCTATGGTACATCAGCAATCCATCGAACCATTTTCATTACGAAAATGACCGTTCGATCTGGACCATTTTCCGAACTGGAAAATGCCTGTCCGTCGGAAATCTCAAACCACTTTCTAAATCTAGAAAGGAACTGCCCAAGCTGGACCAAAATGACTGTCCTCAATTCAATAAAATTTCAGTGCTCCCTCCCAACCCGGAGAGTCATTTCTTCTCTTTCGGCTAAGGGAGTTATTTCCACAATCCCCAATTTGTCTCGAAAATATGAAAACTTTATTCTGGACAGAGGCTTTGTCAGGATATCTGTTGTCTGCTCATCTGTGGGGATATACTGGAGCTTTACTTCTCCTTCTTGGAATTTATCTCGAATAAAGTAGTATTTGATATTAATATGTTTCGATCGTTCATGAAACACTTGGTGTTCAGATAGCCTTATACAACTCTGATTTTCATAGTGTATTATGGTTGAATCTAGAACCTGATCAAATAAATCGGAGATTAGCTTTCTCAGCCATATTTCATCTGTGAATGCCTCACATGTTGTGATATATTTTGCTTCTACTGTGCTAAGTGAAATAAACTTATGTTTCTTGCTGCCCCAAGATATCATAGCGGAGCCCAAGCTGAAACACATCCTTGAAGTACTCTTTCTGTCTTCTGCACTTCCTGCCCAATCCGAATCTGTAAATCTATGAAGTTGTGTATCACTGGATGTGGTATATCTTAAACCATAGTTTAGTGTTCCACAAATATATCTTAGAACATGCTTTGCAGCTGTCCAATTCTCATGTCTAGGTTCCACCTGGAACTGACTTAGTGTGTTCACAGAAAAGCAAATGTCTGGTCGAGTATTTACCAAATACATCAATGACCCAATCAATTGTCGATATAGTGATGGATCTACTGGATCATAATATGACTCTCTTACTTTTCTTATGTCTGTAGTCATAGGAGTGTCCATGGATTTGAAATCCATCATTCCAAACTTCTAAAGAATATTTATTGCATACTTTCCTTGTCCAAGGAATACTTCACCACGCTTCTGCCATACTTCTAGTCCCAAGTGATAATGCATGAGACCAAAAGCTTTCATATCAAACTCAGAAGCTAATTCCTTTTTACACTGGATGATGAGAGACTCTTCACTTGTTAGGAATAGATCTTCAACATATAGTAGTAGAATCACATGCACATTGCTCATGACTTTGTAGTAAAGGTTTGGATCTGCATGACTTTTGGAGAAACCAAGTCTCGTTAGATAGTTGTCTATTCTGGCATACCAAGCTCTTGGAGCTTGCTTGAGTCCATATAAATCTTTCTTTAGTCTGCAAACGTGAGTGTCTCTGGAATGTACTTCAAATCCTTGAGGTTGTTCAATATATACTTCTTCTTTGATTGCTCCATTGAGGAAAGATGTGTTTACATCCACCTGATGTAAGCTCCATCCCATGGAAGCGGCAAGAGATGTGATAGTTCTAATGGAACTATATCTAGCAACTAGAGAAAATGTTTTGTCATAGTCTTCTCCCTCCTTCTGGGAGAACCCTCTAGCTACAAACCTTGCCTTATATTTATCCATGCTTCCGTCTGCTGCATTTTTGATCTTATATACCCATTTTGAAGTTACTACTAATTTTTCTTTAGGTCTAGGAACAATTTCCCATACATCATTTTTCATGATGGATTGGTGTTCTTTCGTCATAGCTTCTTTTCATTGTTTCTTCTGAATTGCCTCTTCAAACGTGGTAGGTTCTTCATCTAGAAGCTTTGTCATACATGTTGCATAGCTTGAGAATATTTTAGGCTTCTTACTTTTTTTGGAGGTCCCATCTGGGGCCTTGAGTCCTTTTTCTTCTTGTAAGGTAGCTTCAAGCCAAGATGGTCATTTCTTGGTCTTAGGTACTGTGTCTGCATCAATGGTCTCACATGGTTGCATCAGATGATCAAGTTGTTCCTTTCGTCATTCTGGTTTTCTGTTCTTTCTTCAATAAGATCTTCATACTCTTATTCTTCTATAGTTTCTTCTATGGAGTTCTTGAAAGCAATATTTTCATTGAAGTTCATGTCTTTGTTGACTTCAATCTTATGTTGTTTTGGGATATAGATTCTATAAGCTTTGGATGATTCGCTATATCCCACGAATATGCCCTTCTTTCCTGAGGGTTGTAATTTATTCCTTTTGTCCTTGGGAATGTGAGAGTAAACATGACATTCAAAGATTCTTAGGTTTTCCACATTAGGTTTCTTACATGAGAAGGCTTCTTCTAGAGTCATGTCCTTCAATATGCGATGAGGACTTTTGTTCTGAACATATATTGTTTTCATGGATGCTTCTCCCCATAAGAACACGGATAAACCTTGATTGTTTAGTAGTGCCTTCACGGTTTCTTCAATAGATTTGTTCTTCCTTTCTGCTAGACCATTTTGTTGAGGATTATGAGGAACAATCAGCTCCCTCCTAATCCCTACTAATTTACGGAGTGCAATGAATTCCTTTGATGTGTATTCTCCTCCATTATTTGTTCTTAAGGTCTTGATTTTCTTGTTCGTGAGGTTCTCTATCTCTGCTTTGAATTCTTGAAACTTGTTGAATACTTCGTCCTTTGTCTTCAGAAGATATAACCAAGTCTTTCTTGAATAATCATCTATGAATATTATGTAATGAAGAGAACCTCCTAGATATTTGAATGGCATTGGACCGCAAACATCTGAGTGTATTAGATCTAGAATCTCCTTATATCTATTGTTGTTGCTTGGGAATGGTTTCTTGACATTCTTTCCAAGAGCACATCATTTGCAAATTCCTTCATGTGTAGACTGCAATTCTGGTATTCCTTCAACCATATTTTTGAGAAAAGGTAATGCTTGATAGTTAATATGAGCGTACCTTATGTGCCAAAGTTCATTGGGATTGACTTCATCATGTATAAGAGTTTCTTCATTTTGTTCTAGTAGTCTATATAGATTTCCTTCACGGGTTCCAATAACCCTAGCTTTCTCTATGCTGGAGTCTTTATGCCAAGATAACACTTTTCCATCTACGAAATCTATTATGTTTCCTTTGTCTTCTAGGCAAGATATGGATATAAGATTATTTTCTAAACCATGTACATATAAGACATTGCTCAAATGAACATTGTTACATGTTTTCAACTTGACGGAGGCTTGTCCAAATCCTTCGATTGGGTAAGTTCTTTTGTCTCCAAGATCTACCTTGTACGATGTCTTCTTTTCATTTAGATTTGAGAGTCTGGCTTGATCTCCCGTCATATGCCTAGAAGCTCCACTATCAATTATCCACATGTCATCTTCAATCGTTCCTGTGAGTGCTGAGTAGTGTAGATGACTAGTCTTTTCACTCATGACTTCGATTGATTGGTGATTGGTCATGCCTTGATCCAAAACTTCAACTTTGACATTTCTGCCTTTTGAGTGTGCCAAGAGATGCGTTGGAATAAGGCACACTTGAATACCTTCTTCTTGAATGAGATGTTCCATCACAAGGTGTTGGATCGGGTTTTTAGGGTTTCTGCAACTGCTCCTACTAGTAACCCTAGCGATGATGTCTTGGAAGCTGCTCTTGCTAGTAACCCTAACAACAATTCTTTATCGAGCTTAGTATCCTAATGGCTATGCTTCCTTCCAGTGGTTATACTGAATGAAGGAGGTGTGGGCCCATAACCTGTTAGAATGTGCTCATTTTACCATCGACAATATCACTATTGTCACCCAACCATAGGCCGAAGCCACCCTCTGAGCACCTTGACCTTGACAGAGAGAAGAATCCTGGAAGAAATCCAATAGCCAATAAAGGCTAATGCACTAAGCAAGAAGTAACCAAAGTTGATCAGAGAGTCCAACCCAAAAAGATAGAAGTAATAGGCTTCAGAACTGGCGGTAGCACCTTCTCCAGAACTTGCGCACAAGACTGCCAGACTACAGTGCACACAAGTGCTTGTCTGCAATTCCGAGAAGTGTGTCAAATGAAAGACTGGCGCCCTATATTTATAGTAATCCTTGCAGACTGCCTGGGCCGAATTCTCATTCTGGGTACTAATTAATTCATATTAATTATCTCTCTTAGCCAACATCTCTTCCAGGGTTATGTTCACTTCTTTTCTTTCTTCCGGAACATTCTAGTCTTGTCAAAGGTCACAATGGAGGTTCATAAATCTCGAAGCTACCATAATATCAACATCTGTAACAATGGATCACCACCTCCTCAAACCCCCACGAGCTATAAATAAATGGTTTTGACCCTCTCCCTCAAAGTCACAAGCTACAAACAATGGATATGGCCCTTTGTGAGATCAAAAAGTTAATGGTATGACCTACCTTAAACCCCAAACTATGCAAATGCCCACAAAATTTAGCCAAAATGATGAATTTTCCTTTTGTAGTGAAACCTAGTGAGAGATCTGAGTGATCTTTCCTTATTGATTAGCTAGGGTGGATAGTTTCACCACCAAACCCAATCCGCTCAAGGGTTTTCAGTCCCAGAGCCAAAGATTCAAGAGCTCTCCAAATTGATTTGATAAAATGATCACGCATAATGAGAGAATGAGCTCTAATCTCTCTTTTATCCCCTTTTTACCTTTTCAGCTCAATTAAATAATTATAAAGTTACTTTATAATATATCTTTTAATATTTTCCCCTCGAAGTCACTTAATAACACCCTTTTTATTTAATTACTCAATATCACCTTTAATTTTTCTTTTTCGCCCAAGTGACATTAAATAATTAAATTAATTAATTCCCTTTTTCACCGACTATAACCTACGGAAATTAAATAGGCTACTAAGTTGTCCTCCTGGAGTGATCACTCATAAAGGGACATTACAGGTAACAACCAATATCCAAAAGTAGTTGAGGGTAGAATTTCTATCAATGGCATAGGTACCCTGCCAAATGCTTTGCTCTGGCATTTTGGTTAAGGACCCATCTCTATAAGTAGTTGGTATTGAGTTTAATCTTATCACAGTGCATGTGCATTAATACAACCCCACATACAATGCCATGGGTTGAATATCTACCAATGAAATGGGTACCTTGTTGAATGCTCCGATATAACATTTTGGGTAAGGACCCATATCCATAAGTCGTTGATTGAGTTAAATGACCCCCATGGTGCATATTCATCACAACAATTCCATATACATCTCTATGGGTTATATTTATACCAATGGCATGGGTAACTTACCAAATGCATTGTTCTAGGTTAATGAACCATTTCAATAGGTAGTTGGTCTTGAGTTTGATTTCATCTCCCCTCGGGGGGGTGTCTGTGCATTGCTTGAGCTCCACATGCAACACCATGGGTTGAATTCCTATCGATGACATGGGTATCTTGTTTAATGATTCGTTACAACATTTAAGTAAATGACCCATATCAATTGGTCTTGAGTTCATACTAACCCCCTGTAGTGGCTATGTGTCACCATGACTCCATATCCAACTCCATTGATTGAATTTCTACCAATGACTTGGGTACTTTGTAAAATGTCTTGGTGTATCATATTGGTTACAGAACCATATCAACAAGTAGTTGGTCTTGAGTTTGATCCCCTTATGGTACATATGAATTGCTAGAACCCAACCACATACATCTCCATAGGTCAAATTTCTACCAATAACATGGGTACCTTGTCGATTACCCCCATCTAGCATTTTGGTTAAGAACCCATATCCACACATAGTTGGTCTTGAATTCATGAGTACTATAAAATATCTCTCACTTCTTCTAAACCTCTAAACCTCAAATGTTAAAGAGAAATCAATCTTCCCATATTTTTTATAAACTTTTAACAAAGCTCCAAACAAACTTTAAAAAAAAAGACAAACTAAACTCTTTAACAATATACAAACAAGTTTTTTTTCCCAAAGAACAAACTAAAATCTTCAAAGGTAAGAAACTTCATATGTAATCAATATAATATGTTTCATAAGGAATAATTTACTCCATGATATCTGACATTGTTTGTGATGTTGCATTACTCCCTTAGAACATTTAAATATTCTAAATAATATTAAATATTGATAAAATGGTATATCTTAAGTGCATACATGCTTTGAGTTTTTTCATAATAATTATAAACGGTCTCCAAAAGGTTTTTTTCCGCATTGTTCTTTTACATAGTATCACTGAATATGAGTGATCTATTAGCAAAATGGTTAGAGGTGATCGTTCAACCACCACCAAAGAAATTCTAGTTGCTCTCATCTAGTGGCACTATTAAAATATATATATATTACACTAAGAGAAGTTGAAGAAGCCTTTATAATATACAAATAATATTAAAATAAATAAATAAATATATATATATATATATATATATATATATAACACTAAGAAGCCTTTATAATATATAAATAACATTAAATATGTGTATTTAATCACCGCCTCTTAGTGGAATTACACCTCTAGTCACGGAAGATAAGAACAACTTGAAACAATAGTTTATTGTAATTAATTTTATATTGATCACAACAACATCACTCAATAAGGCCATAACTACCAAAATATTTTCTCATTCCCTAAGGATTTTCATTAGTGCCACCATTTCTCATTTCTAATTAACATCCAAATCTCCTAGAAAAATCAACACCTCTAAGATGGAATGGTTAGCAATTTAATTATTTGGAATTTGGTAATTAAATTAGTTTGTTGGTAGGGTTATTTCTATCAAGAGAAGTCAATTTGGTGAAGCTCAAGTGGTAGTGAGGAAAGTTGTTATCCTCTTTATTTAGGTTTTAATCCCACTTTCTAACATGTTTGCTCTTAGTGATTCAATTGTTGATGAATTGTAAATGATCTCTTGATCAATGTTGAATTCACATATCCCACTCATACTTAATTGATGAATCTATATAACCCATTAATCTTGTTAGAAAAAATTTCTGAATAAAAACTGTGTACGTGGTTTTGAAACATCCAACATTTCAAGTAGACACTCCACCCATAATCTGGGCCACATAAAGCTCATATGTTGGAAACATGTGTCGAGGTTTGTATTTAAAGAGTAGGATAGGTGAGTGACCGTTGAATGAGAAGTATGTATATAATTAAATATAGTATTCAAATTAGCAATTGAGATAAAATATTACTGAAAAATGTGAAATAAGTTGTTGAGAATAAATAAATATTAAAGAATTCAATTTAGTAGTTGAGATAAATTATTGAGTTGTTGAGAATAATAAAGTATTAAAAAGTGGTTGAGATAGATTAATAATAAAAATAACAAGATTTCTTAACGATTAAATAATATTGTTGATAATAAAGTATTAACGTATTGAGATTAGTCATAATAAAGTACAAAATGTTGTGGACAAAGATTAAAAATAGTTAATATTAGATAATAATGTTGATATGAGCTAGTAATAATGATAATAACATATAGTAAATAAATTGACTAAACAAAGAGAAAATAAAGAAATAAGAAGGATTCTATGAGATGAAAATGATGAAACAAAGGGAACAAGTAGATTGCGAGGAGCATAAGTAAAATGAAAAGATAAAAAGGAGGGAAAGGATGGAACAATACAACAACTAAAAAACAATCAAAGGTGGCCTAATGATCAAGGTGGTGAATGGTGGGTTTCCAGGACTGACTAAGTTTGTAGCCATCTTTGTGATTAAAATTATTAGGATGTTCTTCAATTTCAAGAGCTTCCTGAATTAGGCGAGAGGAGTAATAGGGGGTTGAGGCTAGAATTTTAGTTTGGTCAAAGAAAACAAGGTGCTTGGGTTTAAAGGAGTTTTCAATGATAACTGATTTGGAGATTTGATTGTGGGTAGTATCAACTATATGTTCTTTAAGATATGCTTTGAATGATCTACTAGTTTGACCTATGTAATATTTTCCATAGGAGCAAGGGATTTGGTAAACTCCTAGGCCCAACTTTAGGTCAGATTCATCTTTAGCAGTTCTAAAAAGATGTTTAAGGGTTTTATAGAGTTTGAACAAAGTTTTGATGTTCTTCTTAGCCTGTAGTTTTCAGATAAGATCAGTGGTACCTTGGATGTAGGGAGGGAGTTGAGAGAAGGAGGATGGGGATACTTTTTGTTTAGGTTTGTTGGCTAAGTGAAAATCTTGGTTGATTTGAGAGAGAGAGTAGCCATTTGACAAAAGGGTCTTGGTTAGGTGGGTTTTTTCTTTTGTGAGAAATTTAGGGGCGAAAAATGTGAATGGCCCGAGTAATCAGGGTTTTCTTTCATGATTTTGATATCACACTTGATTTTTTTCTTCAAAAAGAAAGGAACGTGGTTGTACATTACTCATGTAAAGTGTTGGGACAATCTTATTTACACCTCATATATATTCACAAGAGAAGTAAATGTAGACTTCCCTTCATAATTGTAGGGAGAACACATTTTCTTACCTTTGTGCTTTTAGTCTCTCTTTAAATTCATCATGCTTGTTAAGGATGGTAGAATTATCAAAATAGGTTAGGAGAGTTTGACCATGCACCAAATATTTGACATACATAAGGATGGAGTAGCTTATAAATCCATTCCATACTTTTAAATGAATCAATAATTCTATGGACCAACAATAATTCTAAAGAGATGGCTCATCTGACATGCATACCAATCGTGTTTCATATGATGAAATCTATACCTATTTTCGCCAATTGGGAGAACATTTGTTGAGAGTGAGATAGAAAAATTGTTTAGTAGTGAACCATGTTAGCGGAGAGGGTCGTTGCCTTTCTTAAACACATTTGCAAATCCATCGAAGCCCAATATTTAAGCAAATCAAATGGTGAGAGGATGAAATTAAGCACAAATTCCCAATTGTTTAGAATTCTTTGTGGATGACGTTTACAACCACATGCCTACAATATCCATCAAAGAAGAAGACCCTCATGTTCATTAGGAGAATATAATTTTAGGAAAGTGAAGATTTCACAAACATTTCAAAATTCAATAATAATAATAATAATAATCTAATTTTAAGGTCATGACCAAGCCAGACACCAAATTGGTGTATGAGACCCCTTATTTGTGGGACAAGGAACCCCCTCCGCCCAACGATTCAATTGGTAAAATCTACATAGATATACATACCCTACCCCCATTTGGATTTAAACTTGTGATTTCTTAGGAGGAAACACATGTTCTTAACCATTAGGCCCACTCATGTTCAATGGAGAATTTTGTTTTTGTAGCTACCTTTTATATTTAATTTATAAAAAATCTATACATAGCTCAATGATGAATAAATATGAATATTATATTATACTTTTCATTGTAAGAATAGATTTAAGGAACTTAATTATTGCTAATGATATAATTTAAAAATACTTTTTCTTTTGAAATTTATATATAATATATTTAATTATACATAACACTCTTAATACTTTTTTACATGAGAGTGAGAGTTTATTGTAAATAGAGAAAAAAAATATTAAAAAAAATTATATAACTATAAATTATAAATTTATTATTATTATATATATATAATTATCAACAACCATAAAAAGAGTTGAACAACATGGAAGAAAAGAGGCTGCCTAAAATTGCTTCAAAATCAAGTCATAACCACCATTGACTCAAGCGAGGATGGCATAAAGACGCCCGGTCTTGGCTAAACTATTGGGGAATCATGGAAGAAACCATTTTGCAGAATAAAGATACTATTAAAAAAAATGGCAAATCAAAATTTAAGGCAAAAATGTGGTGTGATAAAGAGTTAGAGGAAAAAAGAAAATTAAGGTATTATAAAGATGTAATCAACCCTAATCTAGAAGATCAAA